>JAQGBY010003278.1:0-19787 GCA_034698785.1 Mycogona germanica
GCCAAAAATAAATACTTAAAAATATATACGAAAAACCGCCAAATCGACTCCCAAACGCGCGTCGAACAATGCCACCAACAATTTTACGCGCGGGCGAAAATTGCGCTCGGATACAGTTTCGACGTAACCCGTCAGTTACGATAATGGCGATATGTTTTGCTAACTAGCACACAACTGTCTCTCTTCGAACATGATGATGGTTAACGCCTATATAACACACTTATTAATGCATACGAATTTCACGATTCAACGATGAAACGATAATGGTGAAAAAGTGCTCGATTGGGCAGCTAGATAGTTACTGTTACACTTCGCTGAGATGGTGACCCGACTGACACTTAACCATATTGAACGAAAATATATCAGCAAATAAATATACTCGCATTAGATTCCACGTTATATATCATTCTATGATATGCAACGAAACATGACTGAAAAAAAGTTATGTGCGCTCAAAAGAAAATAATAATGAGATTATAACGTACGAAACTAAACTTTATTCTCTTCTCGGTAGTACTTAAATACTATAAAACAAAGTTCACCAACTGTGAAAACGCAACGCCCTAAATTTTACACTGAATGTAGTACCGCAAATTCTAAAGTGAACGCAATTTATTCCAGGTCTTTCGGAGGTCGCGTTTATGAGATATAAATTTAATAAACAAAAATATCAAGCAATCTATGGATGCAGGCAAGCTACGTCATCTACCGGCAGTTTGGAGGAACAGAGAGGCGGGAGGTTTGAATGAGGTTGTACTCTGTAGTTTGGAGTAAAAGGTCGCGTGGCTAAGAACTTCACAAGAGCAAAGATGATTACGAACTTTAGAATAGTCGTCATGTGATACGCGATAGTAGTAAAAAGTTCGTTAGTGAACTACAGATAATTAACCACATGTTTGAACCAAAATCGAAACATTATTTTACCTAACTAGACACAATAAAGTGCGAGCTCCGAACATCTACAAAATTATTACATAATGTCAGAAGAATGGATTTTCCAAAGATAAGGCGAGCGCAACTGCAGTTTTTGTTGATGTACAAACATGGGACAGAACCGTGAAAAATCGTCGACGAGCTGGCGAGGATTCAAATGCCTTATCATAGTTTTCGATATGACGAGAATTTTGTAACATGAGGCGATAGTTGGATTGTTGTTTTTCTCTGATTGCGTCCAACAATCGCCGAATATTACAAGATTCTTTTAGTTTTCGTTGATGTATGAGGGCTAAATTACACGCCCGAAGCGAAGCTCAATTAATGAGCAAATGAGTTCAGTAGTCCACTCGTTACCTTTCGTCTGATTTAATGAGCGCGATACTTCGGGGCAAGTGTTCTTCTGCCCATTTCGCAACGCGCGTAAAACTATGATAGTTATAGGAGGGGCAACTGGCCCAGTGCGCCCATAAAATTGCCCGGGGGTAGCGAGAGAGAGAGACGCTCGAGCCCCCGACACGTTTGGAGGTCAGAACTTTATTGATTTAGTTTCCCCATCTAACCCAGGTGCCATACTGCACTCAAAAAGATTTACACGCAATACACACGAGAGCGAATTTCCCAGTCACGCACAGGAAAACCGCGCACACTCGCAAAAGTAAAGTCTAGTCGGTTTGAAGATAGTAGGATCATATCGAAAAAGCGGAAACTGACACTGATAATAAAAGACTTTTCCTTTTACTTTTCACGAACTCACACATACAGAGTCTTCGCTCTACGAAGCGCAGGAACCAGAGTTTTAATTCCACCCAGACGGGGAACCCAGATTCTGCCCTCACCCTCAGTCATTTACTCAAGCTATTTACTACAGTCGATTGGCCGCGGTTGATCGAATGGAAAACACTACACCTGATTTTTATCAGGAAAAACACTTTGCAGACTTGTGGCCGACATCGATTTAACCGAAAATGACTGATGCATTGTTAACTCAAGCTGGCTTCAATTTAATTTTCGAATTCGCAAAATGATATGGAAATAAATTGTAATCTCGTCAGAGTGGATTAAATTTAAAGTTTCACTCACCGGCGAGGTTGTCGAGCATGTAGGTGAGGAGCTTCTTCGTTCCGTTGGGTTCACCATACACGGACTGAAGAGTCGGCGACAATGGATTGCCCTTCAAACCTGAAGCAGATATTTGGATCAAGTTATAACAGAGAATAAATGAAGAATTTAAAACAGCCATTCAATTTTCATTGGACAAGTAATTTACATGTACAATTTCTTTTTTTTTTGCAGCGGCAACTGGCAGAAGTAATTGATTTATTTTTATGTGGTCGTATTTTAACACTTTTTGAAAAACTATTTTTGTGAAAAGCACATTTCGTGACAATAGAGCAACTGCATTTATTTTATGTCCTATACACGACATTTTTTAGTAATCATTCAAATATAAGATTCGTTTTTTAAAAATCAATTTTATTACAATATTTGGAATATTAAACATAACCATGGTGCATCTAGTGGTTTTGCGATGACTTTAAATAAATGAGAAAATAAGTTCGATAATTTAAACTGAAAATTTTGTGTATTTTCCCAACTGTTCTGTGGTAACAAAAAAACAGGACCACGCTCAGAATTATTTTAACGAAGTGGAATAGTCCTCAAGCCAATTAACAGTTCAATAAATGGGCAACGAAACTTAGAACACAAAAAATAGCATGCAATCTTTCAGAAATAAGTGATCCTAGCAAATAACATGCAAGTCGTTTATAATTTTGAACAAATTCAGCAATGTGACACAATTTTTTAGACTGTGGTTCCAGGGCGCTAAAATAAAGATCTAAGAAACGTCAAACTCCAACGAAGGAGTGAGCATGCAGTTCCGAAACATGTTCAGTCTTCAATATTTTTTTCATATTTCATATACACAAACGTTATATCATAATATAAATAATTAAATCAAAATTAGCCCAGTCGGCAGCGAGTCTGACTGATACGCCCAAAATTCGATTATCCTAATCATTCTAAAAAATGCATTCTACGATGATGCAAAAAGAGCATGAACGTACCCAGGTTTTGAAGTAAGAAGAGCTTGCCCAACTCAAAGGGAAGAACCCTCAGGAGATTGTTGTTAACTTGGAGCTCCCTGAGCAGAACGAGATCACCCAGTTCGATGGGCAGACTACGAAGTTTGTTGGACGACAGGTCGAGGTAAATTAGAGAGTGGAGGCGGCCGATGTCGGGGGGTAATCGAGAGATGTTGTTGTCGTTGAGGTACAGAGAGGTGAGGTGGCCCAGCGCCCACAGCTGTGGACTGAGGTTACATATTGTGCCTGTGCCAGAGAGGAGACAAAATACAGGTGAACAAAAAGATCGAGAACAAGAGAGAGAGAAGTATAAGAGTTGAGCCAACCATTCTGAATCCCGCACTTGCCAATCTATTTCATTTACTGACACTGGCAACACCGAATATATTTCGTTAAACTTCGAAATTACTGCAGCAACAGGAATCAGAAAACAGATCGCTAATCACGAACTGCCGTATGTATGCCGAACTACTACGCCATTCGTATATATACGGCATATAAATTTGTTAGTTTTCATTTCATATAGCTACATGTTCTAGCATATCATATGAAATATCATTAGAAAAAAATAGTTGAACTAACGGATTGGATTGTAATTTTTCCATACCTGTTATCTCCAGTTCAGGCCAATGGGACCGCTTTCCTGAAGCCACGTCCTCCGTCGACATGATGGAGTATAACCTCCTAGGATTCGGTGGCTCATACTTATCCTTGTTGCTCTTGGACATATATTCTAAATTTAAAAAAATTTGTATATAATGAATCAACTTCGATAAAATATGCATATCAATGCAATCATTAATCAGTCAAAATAAATAAGACAAAATAAATGGCTAAACTACTCAAAGTTCACAAAATTATGTTTTAAATTAGATACTGTTTACTGTATTAAAAAACATGTAATGATCAACAGTACGTGCTATATAAATGTTCAGTTAAAGTACAAGCTAATGATTTGTTAATATATTTTTAAGAAAAAATATACAAAATAAGAATACTTTGGCTTTTTGAAATAAAATATATTAATAAAGATTTTTGTCAGAACATCTGTGTGAATTTTAATCGAGAGCATGAACTTCGGGACAGACCGAACGAAAGAGACGAACACGACTGGCGGATTCGTCTGTTTATAATATTTTACTATTTTTAATTGAACTGGTAATTGCGAAAAATACATCGTTTTGAACAGACTGGGACTTAAAACACCGAATCCCGGTCTGTTCAAAACTCTGTATTATTCGCAATTACCAGTTCAATTAAAAATAATAGTAAAATATTATAAACAGGCGAGTCCGCCTCTCGTGTTCGTCTCTTTCGTTCGGTTTGTCCCGAATTTCATGTTCTCGATAATATTATAAAGGATGAACCAACAAAATTCGTGGATATAAAAGAAATATTCACTCACATGTTGAGTTCATTGATCTTCATACAATTTTAAAAAGCGCCTAACGACTCGAAATTAAAAATCTTGTGTGCTGAATCAATACAGAATCACTCTTTTTCTGAAAAAGGAACAACATTTTTCATATAATTAGAAACGATTTCAAGCGATTACAATTCCAATACATATTACCAAACCACGCCATAATTTTCTCTTCCAAGTGAATGAGGTAACTACAAATTGAACTAATTATTGAACAGTCCAAATCGCATACATCTGCCATAACAGAAGCAATAGCACATGAAAGCAACACTATATCTTCTAGACATTAAATATTAAAACAAATTAGCTTCGGTAACAAACTCCAGAGCAGAACAGGATTATCAGTTGTTTTGCTCAAACAGCCAGTTTCAAACTACAGTACAGGTGAATAAGTACCTGGGCCATTATAACATGAACGTTATGAAAACAGGTGAAAATGAATTACTTTAAATAAAAAAATTAAATAAACTTATGTTTCAACAAGACAAAACTGTAACAACAAACTTACAACAAATCTTAAAACATTAAGATTGTAGAACCTCAATAAATTTCGCGTTATCTAGTCTGAAATTAGCGACCTAACAAGGACGGAGGTTTAAATTATAAACAGCGACTAAAAATAACTGAAATAATAGCCCTGTCGTAGACGGCTCAATTTTTCGTCTAGTGGCATCAGCTACAGTAACTAAATAATAGCCCAATTACCATATCTCGGCATGTAAATCACAAAAAAAATCTCCAATTGCAGAACGTCAGCACATAAAGAGCAATAGGAACCTTCTATGGAAACCGGTTTAAGAATGTACTAGGAACCTTCAAGTATAATAATATTCGTAAGCACCATTGCTTCAGATAGCAAATGAAACTATTTGAAAATTCCGAAGAAAAAAATACCAAATGAAATCCTCATGTTTGCAAAACAAGTATGGAATAGAATTGGCCAATCAATTTGCAGGCCTGTGTCTGAATCTATTAATTAGAAAAATGTGGCCAAAAAAGAGAGAAGAGCAAAACACTAAAACGCAAAACTTGCGACAATCACAAAATATTGTTAAATACCGAATTCAAACGACCAGTTAACTTGTGCTTCTTATTTCCGTACATGTACTCTCGTTTCCACGAAACGCCAAATTACGCAAATCATCTTTGAACCTATTTTAATCAAGAATTTCCATGCAGTGCCATTCCTTTTCCGACAGTGCTCACTCACCAAAAACATTTTCACTCACAGATGTGGAGATCAATGGAACTATTACCAATACCACCCAAGCAAATTCTATATTTAGACCTGCGTAGGCATTTTGATTACGCAGGCCAACTCCTAAGTCCATGGGTTGGTGGGTGGCGCCAGGGCTCATAGATCATTCGGTCAAATGTCCAAACAAATATCACTACTAGGTCATTAAGCCTAGACCCTACACTTCAGTTTAGGTCATTGGCCTAGGGACACGGCCTAGCCAAAAGGTGTGGAACTTACCTCTTGCCTAGGGGGTTACACTTGAAATTGGCGGACCCACGATGGATTAACACCCAATGAAACTGATTACCCAGCTTCTCTAGAACAGCACTTGACCGGGGTCACTAATTATACATCACCGAATGCAATTTGGCATTCCCATTGATCGATGTGTAGGCCTACTACACAATGGCATCGACCTCTTGGTTCTGATCATAGACTAGGTTTACTTCATTCCCAAGAGGCGAAGTAGTACAAGACCGTGGGTCTTTTGAGTTAGGGCACAGCAAACGTCAAATGTCCTTACCAATTAAAACACCCTCGAATTCAGAACTTCACAGTCCTCGTGAAAATCCAAAGGTTACTGAAACTAGAGAAATTGCTTGATAGAGAAAACTTGACCGCGATTGACAATTTTTCAATATGGCTGAATAATAATCCGGCCGTCCGTATGAGGGGGATGACATGGTATTTGAATCACGAACCACATTTTGAAAATCCTTTACAGAATCCCAAAATTCCTACAATATCCCAAATAGTCTCTCAGAATCTCAAATCATTTGAATCTTGTAATTGAAATAGTCAGGTCTTCCCCCTTTGGCTACTGTATGAGCCAACGAGATAAAAAGATGTAGAGAATAAAAATATAGAGTGCAGCTCGGTTTCAGATTAGAATGCCACTTTCATTTTATTTCATTCTTCGATCGCATGCCTCACTGACATGTACTTTTAATTTCAATGCGATAAAATAATTTGCTATTGCAATTTTTATTGGCACATTATGCCTGAACACATTTGAAAAACGCGAGCGTTTGCCACATAGCGCTTATTGTCTTCCACTTCATTTTAATTAACAACGCATCAGTTTTAGTAAAAGAAATGAGAACGTTGCAGTTTCATTTTAGCAATATTTATAACTTGACCATTTTGGTCTGGCTTGATTCTTTAAAGTTTAAACACACACATTGATACATATTTAGTTTCATTCGAAATAAGACACGGTACTAGTCACGCTTGAATATATTTTTTGTAATTTAATACATCCAATCTTTACAAGCATCGGAGGCGCAGCAGACAACCGCCGCGACAAATGATCATAAAGTGTTTTGTGTTATTTGAAATGAGGTTTTGTCCAATGTGGGTCACAACTTAAAAACTGAGTCTAAATTAGTTTGGCAGACATAAAAGTTTTCTAATATCCAACATTGCACACTACCGTCAAATTATAATAACAAATCCAATGGCGACAAGAGTATCCTATGGTTATTGCTTGGCAGCATCGTGAAGGAGAGCGAGATAGAGAAATATGGAATCGATTCATCGTTACGACTCGAATCGATAGTTGCTACTCGTTGGGCGGAGGCCGATGTGAATTCTTTATGTGAAGGTCAGGCCAGCTTCTTGGTAGGTCAAGAAGATCTTTTCAATCGAATTCACGTAGGCTGCAGTGCGAAGGTCGAGCCCAAGATTGTACTTCAAAGCAGTTCTCATGATCGCCTACGAAATAAAATAATAAGATAAGTCATTAAAATATTATCTCCGTTTTTGAGAATTTAAAATTTTTTGAACTAGTGTTCAAATCGTGACTCATGAAACTACTCGTTGAGAAACGTATATACTTACCCTAGCAGACCTCTCCATACTGTAGTCCAAACCAGAGTGAACGATATCCTTTTCAGAGGCACCCTAGAATAATTACAGAAAACATTAAAACCAACAGTTTCATTTCGAACGCAGACTAGAAAAAATAAAGTATTTTGATTTGAAGCTTTAGTTTTTTTAGTAACATTAGTGTGAGGCTGCCATTTGAATTACAATTTAAGTAAAGCTGTACTCGCATGCTGATTTTGGAGTGATAATAAATTGAATAGTTTGGTTAAGTTGTGGATCCAATTTTCCAAAATAAAGCGGTCGTGAAAATTCAGATGTTCAGCTGAGATTAGATCAATTTGACGTATATTAACATCTCGGAATTAAATGTCCGACTTGATGCAGTTATTAGAAGCTCCCCGACAGAGAAATTGTTCAAGCAGCTTTAAATTATAGGTTAGTCTGTACCGATGACATTTTACTGATTAAATGATTAATTTCTGGAGTTCTAAAGATGGTCCTCAATCACGAGCTTGTCCATTTTGGTGCAAATAGCCAGGACAAATTAAGGTTAATCGGTACTTAATCGGATTAACAAGTCTGGAAGCACACCAGGGGTGGGAAGAGTATTAGTTTGGGTTTCATCGGTAAGCAGCGTGCAGAGAAATTTAACCCAAAACTTACTGAGATACGTTTTGTAAAAGCCTCACTGGGCGAAACCGGGATTTTACCACCTTGTTTACCGAATCTGCGCTCTAGCGATTCCTGAACACTTTCTAATGGTCAGATTTAAAATAAAAGTAGGCGGGAGTGAGAAATTGAAATGGCGACAAGCAACAAGCTTTTCGAATAAACCATTGAAAAACCAAGCAATAAAATAAAATTTACTACGATCCCATGTGAGCGACTCAGCTCAGCTAGCGCAAAGAGAAAGGAAACACCAAATAACCAAATTAGCTTAAAAAATAACCAAAAAGCATTTGTCGCAAGGTAGAAGCAGTGGAGCAAAAAATAGAAAGCAAATAAACAGGACGATTGGATAACTGCTGCAGATTCGGGTATTCTGAAGTCCACAAAAAACACTGTCTAGTTTTGAAATTGCCGCCGTCACCACCACCACCACCACTTACAGCAATTCTCTTGGTGAACGCTTCGCTCGGAGTCACGGGAATCTTGCCCCCTTGCCTACCGAATCTTCGTTCTAGAGACTCCTGTACGCTCTCTGTCGAAATTGAAAGTGTGACAGACGGTTAACGGGTGACACAAAATGGAATTATTATCAAATCGGGGACTACGACATAGGGTACCGAACGAACAGGGATTACAATTCCTGTTGACCGGGACTAATCGGCACCTAAAAAATATATCAAATTCGAAATAACATAACAATCAGAATTTGGTTCCTCAACCTAGTTGTTCGCCCGAGAACCTGTGGAGGAAATCTTTCTCTCAGAGAATCTTCTTCGATTACCAATGACAGAGCAGTCATCACCTACGCAGGACATAAAATATTAGTAAAAGCCGTTTTTCATGTGCTCCATAGAATCTTCTAGTAGTTCACTATGCAATTCACTAAACTTGAATTAAAAAATAACTCATTCATCCATTATCCAGGTAAACCCAATCGAACATTTAAAAATTGGCAGCAACCTCTCCCTGCAAACGATAATTTCCGAAACTGCATATTGCTAGAAGAAAAGTCAAAACGAAAAAGTGTAAAAGCACGGGCTGATTCAGATATATTTAACTAAATAAAAACACAAAGATAAATAGTTTAGCCGCATAATCCGAAAGGTACAGTAACTAAAGTAATGATATAATCACGAAATTAACGAAGTGGGATTCTCTCGAAAACGTTCTTGTGAGTAGAAACGTTGTTGTGAGTAGACTATCTAAATCGTAAATTCTTGAAATTATTTTCGCGGATGATGACTGATCGCGTGGTCAGTCATCGAATTTCGTACAAATATCTGTACTCTACCTTTCGGATTATGAAAAGGCAAACGCTAATACAGGGCAATTCCAAATTCATCACTTTACAGCAAACAACCAAATTATAAGAAATCTATAGACAGTCCCGCAACAATAGAAATGGAACGATTAAGAAAATATTAAACAACAGTTAAGTCACTGCAAAAAACATTAGGCAATTCGAAATAGAAACATCAAAAAGTTTAAAACATTTTAAATCTTATTAACGGTGGGAACGGACAGGGACGTTATATTTTAGAGATGCTTCCAAAATCACAAACAAGGAGGTCAAACGCCAGTTCTATATACCTGCCGAATTTTCGGGAGAGGCAGGGATTTTAGACAACTGTTCTTCGTCGCATGCAAATCTCTGATCCACCATTCTGCCCACCTCTTCTGAGCTCGTCGCCATGCAATACAATAAATTGTTAGGAGATTGAGCGACAGACAGTATCAGTATGTGGAGGAACGGGGGAGGTTCAGGTGATTAGGGCCCTGCTACTCTATGGTTTTGCCAAGGGCACGGAGTCTCACGGATCAATGCCCTAAAATGAATGAGACTCTGCGCGTAAGTCAAAGTCGTGACAAAGCGGAAATTCAATCTCGATTTTGCAGTTGAGTCTAAATGGAGTGAAAGATGCCAGCGGCAAATTAATGACTTGAATTAAAAACAAACTTAATAGTATAGTAACTAAATTCATATTGATTCTTTAAACTCTTTGATTTTAAATAATACAATATTGTTAGAAATCATTTTGGTTAATTTTAAGATTTTTAGATTCAAAACATAAGATAGGCTTGTGGATAAGGCACACACATGATGACAAACTAATTTGTATCAATCAGCATTACTAATGAAGATCAAGAGAGTTAGTAGATGAATAAATTAGTAAAATTGTAAATTATCAAACAAGTCAAACTTGGGGAATTGACCTCGCAGCACGGGAAGGGAGGAAGGAGAAAAAAAGAAAATGTATTATCAATTGAGACAGTAAAATCAGGAGGAAAAACAAATTGTAATCGAACAGATGTTAGTGAAACTAATAATTCCTAATCAATTTTAAAGATTCAAAAATAAGAGGCATGATCGACGAAATCAAATGTACAGCACGCACAATCCAAGAATTGCTGCCTAAGCACCAAGAGGGGTACAGAAAATCCTGTAGTGATATTTCACTACAGTGAATAAAAAAAAATCAGAAATCTTAACAATTAGCTGCTGATATGTTAACAATATACTGTGCACTTCTAAATTGTGGTTTTCATTTTTAACAATTAGCTGCTGATATGTTAACAATATACTGTGCACTTCTAAATTGTGGTTTTCATTTTTTATGTATAATATGATTTAATAATGAAATTATTTTCCTTAATTTCATTAAGGAAAATAAAGGACCTCACATAATTTAACGCCTTATAGCGTAGCTGGTATCGGAGGAATATAGAAAACTATAACAATTTTCCAGTTATCGATTCAACACTTGTTGTCATTTTGGAAAGCCGAATCTCTATCGTCCCATTTCATGAAAATTTTAGAACAAATGTGAAAACCCCCAAAACTTTGTTTCCAGGGGGGTGCCCTCTTACCTAGCAAGTGGTAGTTGGATTCGCGCTCGTACTTGAAGGTCAGCCGACCGTAGCTGACATGGTTCAAATTCTTCAGCCACTCGAAGTAGGATACGGTCACACCACCAGCGTTGATGTACAGGTCGGGAATGACTAGGATGTTGCGTTCGAGCAGAATCTTGTCTGCGCCGGGGGTGGTCGGTCCGTTAGCGGCTTCTGCGATGATCTGATGAAAGGGAAAATCACAAACAATATGATACCACTCATAACTACAGACTACGGCGACGCGATAATATAATACTTCACCGAGGACTTGGAATCGGGGAGAAAAAGGCACGAGAATCATGTATTGAACAAAACTAGATCAACAAAGTGTCGCCACTACTATACGATTAGACTAGTTATCCTAACTTTAATGTCCTGCCTTCCCAGATCCTAATTCAGCAATGACAAAATTGTTCAATGAAGGACACCACCTTTACAAATACATATAACTCAAGACATATTACAAGAATATCCAATTGACCTTGCACTTCAGCTTGTGAGCGTTGCTCTTGCGGATGACTTTTTCAATGGCAGCGGGTACAAAAATGTCGCACTCTTCGAAAATGATGTCTTCGCCCTTGTACTCTTCCGCACCGGGGAAACCCTTGATTGAATTATGCGTCTACAGCAACACAAAAAATAATTATTAAAACAACTATACTGTTTGCCATCTTTTGTTTTTAATTGGTAACTCTAATTTAATCCATAAAGGACAAGTGACTTCGACTTGAAAAAAATGTCTCACCAGTTTATAATCTTCCAATTCTCTGGGATCCATACCGTTGGGGTTGAAAATGCTGCAGTCGTATTCCTTGATTCCGATACATTTGGCACCGGCCCGGTGCAAGTAACGCATGGTGTGGAGACCCACATTACCCAATCCCTACAAACGAAAACATGAGAAAAGTTGAATAATTTAGCGTGGTCCACTTACAACCTCTGCCAATTGGTTTCACAGGTGGCTTGCAGTATCGTATCACATAAGTTGGGCTTCTAAACACGATAGCCAGAATATAAAACCACCAACGAGCAAAATCGTACCTGAACGATGAAAGTTTTTCCGCCCCATCCCGGGGTAGTATTGATCAGGCTCATGTAGCTGGCTTCATTCACAAAGTTATCGAGACCGTGAAACACACCCTAGAAAAAAACAAATTAAAAATATATATTAAGCAATACATAAAACATTTATTAAATAGTTTTTCAAGTTTACAAAAATTGGTGAAAACAAAATAAGAATCTTCGAGACTAGATTATGCGCTCAGTGCCCTTTGATTAAAATGTTTTCAAAACTTACCCGTCCAGTGGCAGACACTCTGCCGTGAATTCCTCCCTGATTAATAGGCTTTCCAGTTACACAGGCGTGAGCGTTGATGTCCAGATGACCTAGCATTTTGGCATCATGAAAACGATATATAAAAATTCCAGGAAATAGCGAGTCGCATGAGACAAAGTACATGGTGGTACATTCTTACCGATGGTGTTGGCGTAGGTGTCAGCAATCCAACTCATCTCGCGTTCACCGGTACCCATGTCGGGAGCCGGGACGTCGATACCAGGTCCTAAACAGGTAACGGGAAAAACCAATTTAATATAATACCTTAACGCAATAATTTATTCCAGAACTACGCTGACAATCGGAGCTACAATGTATAAGTAAAGTAGTCAGTTAGATAAATTGATGAAAAATCAATGTTTCAGAGAAATAGTTATGACATTTTTTGGTAATCTTGTTGGGCCAATAAGAACTTTTGATATCTCACAAACCATAATATTTTATAGATTACGATTAACTGTCAGTCAAAAATAATTTTTTATAAATATTTTAAAATATCTTTGTGATTAACTAAAAAATTAAATAATCATGAAAAATAATAACAACTTCTTAAGATACGATATTCAATATATGTAAAAAGTGTAGTGTTTACACATATTGAATATCGTGGCCACGGACACGGAGGGTACTTCAAAAATGTAATTTTAATTTGATTCAACTCGATCATTATTTTCTTCTCACCAATGAAACCCTTCTTCGCTAGCTCCAAGGTAAAGCGCCGGGTGATCTTTTCCAGCTCGTTCTCCGAATACTCCTTGGGGTTGATTCGCACGCCGGCCTTGGCGCCGCCGAAGGGCACGTCGACGCAGGCGCACTTGTAAGTCATGAGGGCCGACAGGGCTTTCACCTCGTCCGGGCACACGTCCATGCTGTAACGAATACCTGCCGTGGACAAACAAATCATAGCCGGCGGATGAACAAAGGTGAACAATGAATGTAAATGTGAACAGCGCCAGACACATAAAAATCCCAACCTCAACAGAACTCACGAATTCAATTGAGAACACGCTGAACATCACACAATCAAAAATTGCTTCAGGGATGCGTGACAAGTCGAACAGAAACAGTTTATTTGAGCTTTAACAGTAACTGAGCAAACGCCCAAACAAGGTATTTGAGTTTTATTTCGCTTATTATTCATTTATTTGTTATTGGCAGGGGGACCAGCGTGAGCGACTTTTGTCATTCCAATCTTTGTATGTCGTAAACGCCATCGACACAAACGGTACGTGTCAACAAGCTCAGAGAAATTGATTGTCTGATAACAGATTGGTTAGATTCGCAAATGCGTTTTCATTATAAACTTAAAAAGACAACCGCCCCCCACCAACTCCCAATACTGTAAGCTCCGTCCTCGCATAAATTGGTCCAACCAACCCTCCAACGGTAGCTCTATAATGTGGAAACTCTCGTCATTAGTGCAGGGCAACACAGCAGGCCTAAAGGGGTCGGGTACAGCTGTACCTAGGCTTCATAAAGGAGGACACGCGAGCATTGCGCGTGCGCACAACACGCAATTCTTCCTCCTCCCCCGGCAGCCTCAGAAACTAGGCACACCCAGGGCCAAATATAGAAATTTATGAAATGCTTCCTCCGGGTTAGCAGACCACAATTTCGGGGCAATTCGTAGAAACGCTGAACATCTATTGTATCGTGCAAACAATTAAATTACATAATTATAACTTGGTGAATCATTATGTTTGCGTGTCAACCGAATGAAATTAATGAACAACGTTTAATACAACTCTATGAAAGCAATTTAATTTTGCAATGAGCTAGCTCACTGTTAATTACATGTACTGCATGTACATTACGGTGGTATCCACAAATAAAAATGAATAGGCGAACTACAAAAAATAATAACTTTAAGGGTATAATTGCAGCGTTTGTCTTTTATATAGCGATTATTTTTTATAAAGGCGAATGAGCCTGTTCTTTAAGAGTTCTTTTAAGATACTCTGGAAACCAAATGTTAAATTGCACACAAGTGTGTGACAATTCGCGAACACGTTCGCAGGGGAAGTAGGCGGCAAGTAAATGTGATGATCAGAGACGAGTTTCGACCTTTGCATTGAGGACATGCGTAGAATGAGGATTTCAAACTATGCGTTTTATTAATCCCATATCCAAGTCTTGTTGTTAAGATGTGGGTCATCCGAAAGCAGTTTGACGAATTTCAGCAAATGGAATAGCTCGTGGAAATCAAGTCAAATGACAAAGGTCAGGAGCAAATCCGGATGAATGGCGAATAAAAAGGCGTGATAAATAATTCATGGCCACGAAAAATACAGGTATTTCTGATTTCCAGGTGCGCCTCTTTTATTCCACCCTAAATCGCACATCTCGTCCCTATTTTATTTTATTTGTTGATTCACAAGAATTTGGATTTTGACTCCGAGGCTCTAAAGTTTCATCATTTAAAATTATTAGATGGCGGTGGTCTTTCGGCATCTAATAAGTGTCGATGACGAGATCGTGGCAAGATGAGTGGCGCAGTAAATGGAATGTGGGCGTGGGGCTTCGCAGCGACGAAAAGCGACGCCCAAATTGGCGAGACATAAAATTAACTATACCCGTTCACCGCGTTTCCTCATTTCCTCTCATTGAATTGTTTGCAAATAACAAATGCATTCAACAGGAACGTTTGACGCGAACCCCGCTCCTTGCATGCAAATATTGCATCACAAATGAATGTAGATTTAATCAACAAGTTTGGGTTGTGCTGCGCCCTACGATGTTGTAGGCAAATTTTGCATCATAAATGTAGATTTTGTCAGCAAATTTGTGTGCTGCACCTGCACAAAATATTTAATTTTCGAGTTAAGTTACCTTAAGTAATTTTGTTTAAAATAATGTTGGGAGCAGAAAATTTAGACGGAAGAATTGACGCAATAGAGGTTGAAAAAATATGTAGATTTCCCAATTTTAGAGTGCTTTTTGCGCACGAAATTCGCTCGTAACGAAACGCTGAAATTAACATTATTTTCGAGTTGCAGTTCAGTACATAACATTTGCAATTTATTTTATCTGGAATGTTACTTGATCTATTTTGAACCAGACACTGTCCAAGAACCTCTGCTCCTATTTATCTCTTTAGAAATAACACCGCATTAGTCTAGGTCTAAATAAACCGAATGGACCTGGACAACCCACCTCCCTTGCAGGGCGTCCTGTGTTGGCTGTGCTGTGCCCGGTAACCCACAATCATCTCGTAGTTGCCGTTGTCCCTCTTGAGCGGGAAGGAGATCTCCAGCACATGGTGGCACGGCTGGATGATGCTGAGGATGCCCTGCACCTTCTTGCGCTTCTCCTCCACCGAAGCCTTGCCCTTGAACTCATCCACCAGCTTGTCCTCCAGGATCTGCCACCCACGGTGGAAGAAGAACTCCACCATGTCGAAGAAGTTGGGATCCTCGGCGTCGGCCAGCGGGGCCAGCCGCTCCGGCATCTGATGGTCGGAGTAGGACCTGCAATGCACCACACAGGGTTCGGTTTAACTTCGACGAGGCAACTAAAATATATTTCTGGCGAGATCTGCTTTGTCAACCGCTTCCTGGACAGCTCATTCATTTTTACTTTTTAACTAAAGAATCTATTCTTCTGTATGAATTGTATTTTGATTCCGGCGCATTCTTATTTTTAAAATATGTCTTATTGAATGTCGCAGAATGTTTATGATAACTGACCATTATAAATTATTCCGAAATATTCTGCTTTTATTTGTTGAATAGCTTTTAAAAAAATGAAATGTCTAAATATTTTCTCGCACGGCCAGTAATTAAAAATACAGAGTCTCTGTACCAACTTTTTTTAAACTCATATACATTTAAGGTAGAGATGTACTGTGGGAAAATAAAGATTTTCAGTGAAACTAAGCGAATAATTTGTGAACTATGATCAACTAATTTTTTTATTGCAATTCGTTAAATAATCACCAGTTACAATAGTAAATTCTAGAATTTTCTTGCCAACGCCGAACTGTCAGAATTCAGACCCGGCCTCTAAAAAATATGTTGCTGCACTGTACAATAAAAAAAATTGTACTGTACAATCAATGAATGTTCCCTGTTCTATTACAATTACAAATTTTACCCGCAAGCAGCCCCCAAGAGAGGGGGCCTATGGCGGGGGTATTAACGACATAAAATAGAGCCGTAGCACGCCGAGTCGGATGTCGAGTTAAGGACGATGTATTAAGGACAAATAAAGCTGGATAGATACATAAGTGTAATCCGACATTTACGGTAATGGTGGATATTTGAAAATAACTTCTCGTTGACCCAACGCTACACTCAGTCATAGTCACCGAAAATAATTTGAAGACTAAAAACACTACTACCATCACAGGCAAATACGGGCATGTCCCCTACATGCATTTTGGATATTTAAAAATAATTCTCTCGTCATTGTAGGTCAATTCTGTTTTGTCCGTGAAAGAGGTAACGGGCTTGCCCTACGGCTATTTGACCACATGTGCTCGACCTCCCAGTCTCCCCTTTCGATTTAAGTTTTTAGTTTCTTCATTCGAGCGCATTAGCTCAGTTGCTTTTGAACACATCTGATGAGATAAGAGTGGGATCTATCGAAATCATGTGGCCCAGTAAGTAAACGAACTGAATTTTTAATAGTCTTCAAATTATTTTCGGTGACTATGACGGAGTGTAGCGTTTGGTCAACGAGAAGTTATTTTCAAATATCCACCATTAACGTAAATGTCGGATTACACTACTGTATCTATCCAGCTTTATTTGTCCATAAGACATCGTCCTTATTAACGACATCTTTACACACGAAGGGATGGGAGAGATCTTACAATTGTTTAAGGTTCCATCCTTTTAAGAACCCCTCCTCATCAATTCCAACTGTTGCGGCAACAGATCACACAGTTTCTCAACAATATAACAATTAATAATCGATGCTTGAAAAAGATAAGAGGTTGTCAGGTAACGAGACTACATGCCCGATTGACCCAATTTCGCTCGTAGCTAGGTCGGTGCCCGGGCCCGGGCCAGGACCGAGGACGCAGATGACACGACATAGATTCCACGCAACACATTCGACAATCCATGAAACAAGCCCACCTACTCGAGAGAAAAGTCAAATTAAAATTATCTTCTTACCTGCATTGGGAAGAAGAGACGACGGCGGCCGCAGTCAATCTCTGGCCCTCCTTGGCCGCGCAATTACGGAGGCCATGTTGGCCTAGGGACAACAGCAATCTCGTCGCGTTGCGATACATTTCTTCTCGACTTCTGGTTCACTTTTCGACAGCCCGAGCCCAAAATGAAGAGAGAGAGACGATCCTCCGACCTCGGCGTCTGTTTTAAAAAGTGCCGGCGCTGGTTGGAAATGGCCAAACAAAATTTCTCCCCCCCAAGGAGAAACAGGGTCAACAGAGAGCCGAGACACTCGCACCACACGACTGCTTCGCTAGGAATCTGCGACCGGAAAGAGAGAAGCGAATCTCCGGATCACTTCCGGGAGATGCGGCAATCTCTGGCGATGCCTACTGGACTGAGGCCGTGGGACTAAATTATGACGTCACCTCATATAGGTTTCATCTTATACCGCGTGTGTATCTTCACCCGCTCGATTCATTTTACTGATATTTTCATTCTTCAAATTGTTTTTAATTTTTGTTTCGAAATGAGATCGCGAAAAATGAAGAAGCCTCAACACACGAAGAAAAAAATTAATTTTATGTTGCCAATGAATAAATTTCCGTGGAGACCCCTTATAACATCTCATTTAGAATGAATGAATTTGTTGAATTTGAAATGAATTAAAATTTTGTGAATAATGTGCTCAAATTTTTTTTTTTCGTTTGCTTGATCAAACATTTCCATTTTTCGCAACTTTCAATTGGAAAATGTATTCAGGGAAAAACTTTGTACGACTCGTCATAGCGCAGTTGGTTTAGCGACTGACTGTGGCTCGACGGTTCCGGGTTCGATTCCCGGCGCGGGCTCTCAATTATTCGATCTCACATAATGCCTAAGAACCAAGAGGGGTACAAAAGCTCCTGTTGTGATACAGTGAATTTGAAAAACTAATTACTCATTTGTTAGCTACAAATATGTTTCAACCTATTAATTCTTCTGAAGAACGGTTGCAAAAAATATAAAATAACAATTCGCTAATGTGCGGCACTTCATACATCCATTTGATTTTGTGCCATAAAATGATTATTATGTAACAGTTAATATATAATTTTGTTTGCATGATTCAAACAATAACATGACATGTATCAAACAATTCCACTATCTAGACAGATATTAGTACTGCAAATAAGTGAGCCCGCAAATTTGGTGACTTATTAGACGCACAATGTTTAACTAATTTATTTAAGTGCAATGTTGTCTGTATTGTCAATATTGTCTATGGTCTATATCTATTGATTTTACTTTGTTACGTTATGACCATCAACTTATAAAATTATGTAACAGATCATTTTGGAAAGAAACCCCTAAAAAATTGTTTTTTCGAGCGTAGAACAATCAAAATTTGAAAATTGAGTTACTCGTACGAAATAAACGTGCGCAGTACAAAGGTCACATCCGTAACGAAGTCGTTTAAATTAGAATGATCTTTTTTTTAAATATGAAAAACATAAAGATTTTTCCAATTTTATCATGTTTTATTGTTCCTCAATGCCAAGTAGTTCAGAGGCCAATGCCATTGAAAACTTCTGATAAGATACCGCGAATTGCCAAATTTTTTCAAAATCATATCGAGTACTAAAGTGAGGACGTTTTCAAGTGTATCGTCAAGTAAAATCGAGCTCCTCTGTCGCATTTAGGCCATCGTTGAAATAGAGACTGTCGCATTTTGGAGGTGTGTTGCTGCAGATCACATGATCTCTCAGATAGGCAAATCGCCATCAGCACGTATTCTATTTGCGGAATATATTTGTGGCGTGAGGAGGCGCGCTCGAGACCATTTTTACGATGAATGATTTGCTGCCGAGCTGTTTTTATGAGGACGAGATCCGGTGACGACTTCATTTGCTCTGGTGAACCTCTGTACATCTCGTCGAGTCAATCGTAAAACCTATGGCAATTATAAATTAATGGAAAAGATCGAACATAACGAATTCTCGAAATTTGAAAAGAAAACAACTGGCAACAAAAACTAATCGTCTAATATCTATTTTGAATGATGCAACATAATCAAATTCGGAAACTAAATTGGAAAATAGATGAAAATTCAAACAATAACTATTCTTTGACAAAGAAATTTCAATTTCATAACCTCTTTTCGCGTTGCAAAAAAAAAACGAGCAACAGTTCTATTTATTATGCGCTACGACCCGTCGTGGCGCAGTTGGTTTATGACGGACTGCGGTTCGGCGGTCCCGGGTTCGATTCCCGGCGCGGGCTT
>JAQGBY010003279.1:0-19783 GCA_034698785.1 Mycogona germanica
CCTGGGTAGCTTATACTAAGCCTGGGCTAGGCAAAATTACCAGGTCGCCTCCTGGGGGGCTTTGAGCGGTTAAATCATTCCCCCTCATAACCGCTGGATTTGTCCAGGTTTGGGGGTGGTCGGAGTCCTCCAACTCGCTAGGAGCTGGAGTGACGGGGTTTGCCCCCCTAATAAAAAATTAAAAAAATACTCCTTAACAAATAATAATAAAAAATAAAAAAAACAAGATAAATTATTGTTTATGTTATAATTATGATGCCAGGTGAGTTAATGTGAAAAACATTTCATCAACTTAAGAACAATTTTTAGTTATTTCGAGACAGTTGACAGATTGGATTATTTCAAATGAAACTAAAAACATTGAAATATGATCAAATAATATTGTTTGGCATAAGCAGTAATCTCAAAAGGCTTGCACTTTTTCAGGTGGAGAAATGTCACTGTAGATCAGTAACACGTTGCAACCTCCTGGAGGCACGGTGTCACGTTGCATTAGTTCTTCTCTTGAAAGCACAATCAACACAGTAAGAATTGTAGGTCTGCTGCTCATCTATGGCATTTTTGAGAGTAAACATGAGCGCGAGAGAATGTTGTATAGCGACTGGAGTGCATCCGAGCTTGTAATTGCGGTAACAATAATAAGTTTCGTTACGTAATGACTATCTCTTTCTCATTTGCAGGTCACTGCACCACTCACGCTGGGGAAATAGTTTTGGCGTCGCCCGTGTGTCTTACACATTTTGGTCATACAATCCTTCTTGAGACCCTTGCCACAATAAACAAGGTTTCGTAGAATTTCCTTACCCATATAGATCACCCAGATATACCCACCCCTCTCATACACTGTATAACAAATCATGAGGTTTGTATAACAAATCACAAGTAATATTAAAATTCGACTTTCGTATCAAAACACTTTGAAATTTATTTACTAAGAAATAATTGTAACCCTTTAACCGGCAAGCCCGAGTATACTCGGGTCTGCCATTCTACATCCCACCGGCAACCCCGGTTTTTATTTCATTAAAGGGGAATTAATTAAAAATGTACTTGTCTTTTTCTGTTCATTGCACGCACCCCAAAAATCATATTCCACTATCCAACCCTCTTCGTTTAATACGCCTCATTTCGTTTCGCTCTCTCTCTTTCTACTTCTTCATCGTGAAGAATTAAAAGAAGTAGAAAGAGATTTCGAAGAAGTAGAAAGATAGAGCTAAATGAAATGAGGCGTATTAAACGGAGAGAGTCCGCGAGTCCAATGTCTGTATCCATTGTGTACCAACAGGAGGATAAATGTTATTTTAAGTAGCTAAACCACTGTGAACTTCAATTCCATTTAGTTGTTAAGTTTGTAAGTACTATGTAGAGCGAAAGAGCATTGTTAATTTTAACAAAACACATGATGTACAGCGAAAATCAAAGTGTGAAATGCCACGCCGAAACTAGTCGTTCGGGGTTACTTTTCTATTTTAACTTTTGTAACCATCGTAAATTCTTTATTCAAATAATATAACTGTTTTAGGTCTCTTGGGAGCAATTGACGAATGGGATGTGCAATATTTTCCGAATGATGCTCAACAATTTCACACCATTAGTTTGACTGTAAGGCTTTTGTTGTGCAATTGAGCGTTAATGTTCTCAAATAGCCCACGGAAATGTTTGTCTTAATTTGTGTTTCGAAAGTGCGGCGAGCTCATAGCAAAATTGCCCTTACGAGCATCTCTGGAGAATTGTTTTAGGAAGTTTTAACGAAAGCGCTGGTTTGATTGCTACATTTACCTGGATTAAGACCCACAACAAAATGTCGCCCGTTGTTGTAAATATGTGTGTCAAGTACGCTTAATGTTGGTTCACTTGTTTTAAGCGTGTACAGCATGCTGTAGCACGAGCATTTTGTATCAACATTTGTTTACCGAAGTGCTTCTGCTGCTCTTAAATTCGTAACAGGTCCACTTATTGCAACGCAACTGATCCGCGCATATGCAAAGCGTTTAAATGCAAGCACGGCGTCGCCATTAGGCATGGGTGGCCCCTTTATTCCATTGTTTATTCTCACTAAATGGTGTAATTGCTATTTACTTCACACACGAAAGGACCAGTAGCGTTTTGGCAATTGTGAACGACAACCCTAATTTTCAATTCCGCTTTGCAACTGTAGCGGAAACGTCATCTGTAATTTAGGTTATCAAATGTTGATTAATTAAAGGGAAATTTAAATTTAGATATTTTAGGACTGTAAGCTACTAATTAACGAATGAAGAGTGTACCTTTTAGTTCTGTACAATCGCAAACACCAGGAAGTAAGTTTCAGTAAAGTCGCAATAGTATAAGCTTGGCTACGCACTTACATGAGCACTTTTAAAACTCAATATGAAGATGTTTGTGTCTATTGAATTAAAAAATAAAAATGAAAAATGCTTTATTTTTTTAATCGACATAACGCTGTCATGTGCAGTTTCAATATCAATAATTTCAGGATTCTGGATTAAGTAGCATGAAATTAAAACTGATGCTCAGCCGCGAAATAGCCCCTGAAATAAAATAAATTGTATTTTTTCTCCCATATGATTACAGTGGAAATAAACGTTCAGGGAAAATTCGCCGCTCAGCTTTAACTTTTTCAAAAACTGCCAGACCAATGACTAAGTAGAGAAAAGATAAAACTACATTTTTAAAACTAATTAACTACTCCTAATTTCTCGCACTCGGCGTCAAAAAATAGATTCAAAAACTATTCCTATATTATTGTTCTTTATTGCCAGATCTGTTGAATAAATATTAGCATTTCCTGAATCTCAAAGTGTTTTTCTATTTATAATATGTCAATAATTAAGCAGTAAATACTGTTTTAATTGTCAGCTCATTTGCGTTTAAAATACGCTTAATTGATATCCTAATGGAATGGAAAATCATCATTTCGTCTAGCATCACTATGTATGACGCTTTCGACGCAAAAAAGACAAGTGTCCATTGCAATAACGTTCATATCGGTAAATAATTTCTCTTTTTTTTTGGTAGATATATTTATTTATTTCATGATATCCTAATTCTTGTTGTTCTAAACGAAATTAATTTTCTCTTCCTATGAGTTTAGAATGTTCGTTTATGTGTATTACATCACAATAGCTGTCAAATATTTTGTCATGTCGAATAAGTCTACGAGTATGTTGGTTCTTCGTATCTCCTACACTTGGTATTTCTGGTAGCGTTTATTCTCATATTAGTTCTTTACGGTATTCATTATATCTGAACAATGCCTTAGAATTTTAATAACAGTTGAAAGGATATTAATCGCTACCAAGCAATGGAGATATTGTGGATCATGTTCGTACTGCTCGTTTGTCAATTCTTAGACAATGCCATCACTCACAAAGCTCCGACGCCAAAAAAAAAACCCCATTCACCAACATAAGTTTATCCAAATTGATTTTATGCAATAGCTCATCAGGTGTTCCGCTATAACCTATTCAGACTTGGGCGCACTTGATTCATCGTGCTTCAAGAAATGGATTCTCGAATATTCTTCGTCCACAATACCAGCTATTAGCCGTATCTGAAGCACGCTGGATCTCGACTGAGTGAGTGCGTTATTAGAATTTTGAATTAGTTTAACAATATCAAAATACTGTTAACATTTATTACAATTTCACACACTCATAATATGAAAATGTATAACGTCATTCTTGTAATTCATAAAGCGAACGTTGAATGGGGGATCTCATCATTGTACGCGTGCGTACATTCGACTATGATAAAAACTCATATTCGTTGATGAATTCGTGCAGTTTACAAAACCAGCTTTCGGCGCCATGTAGTTCGTGCGACGAAGTTTCTAAATTGTTTTTATCGCGTGGTGTTTTGGCATGGCCGTCAGTTTTAGTGTCGCACGGCGCGGAGTAAACACACCATCGCTCACCCGCTACAGGCGCAATAGCCCTACTAACACCCCCGCGATTGTAATATTTGGACATGATTTTGCAGAAACATTGGCGTCAGTCAGGAAGTAGGACGATCGAGGAAACTGGTTCATACCGAATCGGTTCAAGATCAAGCGTCGGCAACATTAACGTCTGGTGGGACATGGCGCGCGAGTGCGCTACGGCTGCAGCCATTTTGTTTAGCCTTTGCAAAAAAAACAGTACGGCGTATTCATCTATGAAGCAACCGCGACCCTTTCACCAAGTCAAAAATAAAAAAGCGACGCATGTTTCCGAGTCTTTCTTTTTTTTACGTCTCTTTTGCACCTGTTCTTTATAGTTTAGTGCATCCGAACCTTGACTGTGTTTAGTTATTCGGCAAGTGCCACATTGGCTTAGCCACATCCCTGCTAGCTGCAAGGGCGCATCCCACGATATGTAAGGTTAGATCCTAAATGTGAGTCATCGATATCAATAATTTCCATAGCTGAGCAAGATGGCTGGCAAGTCGACGGTGAGGAGCGCCGGACAATAATTCACCTTACTTTAATCAAAAATCTTTTGATTTCTCAAAAGCTATTTATAAGTTAGTACTTTTTTTGCTTGGCTCAGTATTTCAGTATTCATTATTATAGAATAAATAAGCAGAAGCATTAAAAAATATTGTACATGTTGCAATTATTGCAAATATTGTAAATTCACCTTACTTTTTGTCAAAAAAATGTATTGATTAATTTGTAGTGTATGTTGTTATCTTTAACTGAAAATAAGAATTTAGATCGCTGATTTTTATATTTGACAATTCTGTTCCGATTTTCTAGGGGATTCTGATCTTCAAAGGACTATGTCAAAATCCTCCCCTCGTCTGCGGTAATGTCTGATGCTCTACATTTCCATGTCTTAAGATTCGCACCGTTAAGTTATGTTCATGCTTGCTTAGCACGCTAATGCTTCGGCGTCGGAAGACAATGAAATATCACCCTAAGACCAGACTCAAAATAGATTGGTGGCGCAATTGAGTTTGATCAAATATTTCACAAGGTTCTATATAACTGGATCAACCATCAATTCTTATATATGCTGGATTTATATTAAAAATTTATATTTTAATAATTACCCGAGACATCTACCTAACGTTTCCTGTGGCGAACGTTTTATTTTGACAGGTTCTTTAAATGCCAGACTTAATTTACTCGCGGGACCTCGGAATAATGTACCCAGCTCTGTGAAAGTCCAACTTTGAGCCAAGCTTTCGCAAGAGCAGAACTGGGCCTAAGGAATAAGCAAAGCTACCCAACGTTAAACTGCAAACGCGCGTCTTGCCTCGACCCACAAAAGTAAACAGATTACGTGTCCATTAGAAGCTCGGAATATAATGTTGCGCTTGGGAGGTGTTTCCTAAACCGTCTATATACTTTTACGTGAAAAAGTTGGAGCGCGGCGGAACCTGCGTATAATCCGGCGTCTGTTTCAACCCTTCACGAATGCAGCATTTAAAAAAAATGCTTTTGGGTCGTCGCCAGACTTGAGCTCGTACAGCGAATAGCGTCTGCGACGCGAAGTGTAAAAAAAAATTGGCACGTCCGATATTCTATCCGAATTAGTTAAAAGTAGTGGGGGGGGGGATGAGTTTCGGGGATTCTGTCTCCCCACCACAGATTGCTTCGCTACCACTTTTCACGTACCGGGAAATACGCCTATCAACTGCATGGGAATCGCTTCTTTCGACGTCACTACACCGTATCACCAATGTGTAAGTGCTGCACACTGATGGCGCTCTCTATACCATGTTTTGACGACTAAATATCGCTTAGCTTATAAGTATAGTGCCGAAGCACCAAGAAGGGTGCAGAAAATCTGATAGTGATACACACTTCAGTGAAGGAAACTAGAAATAAAAAATAAATGGTTGAGACGTTTGCCGGATTGGGCTGCGGTGTTTTGAGGGGTGAGGGGAGCAGGGATAATTAATTAATAGCCAAAAGATAAGTTTCAGATTCGCTTACGAAAATAAAATTGTTTTACATGAACATCAGGTTCTGAAAACTGTTCTGAAAATGTTCTGTCCCGATCATTTTCTGTTATGAAGCGAATTTTACTACCTACTTTTGGAAAGCTTTCGCAAATTTCTATAATTCCTAATTTGCATTTTCTAATGGTAGTGCTGTAGCAGAATGAGATAGTGTATTCGGCAATTTATTTCAGCTTTATCATGTTAAAATGAGAGAATCCCTTAATTATACTATCTACGAAAGAGCTTATGTAAAAACATATAACATTGTAGTGTATGTATCCCATGGAACGTGTGCATCGTGATATTATCTGGAACAACGAAATAGGTTTGCTAAAAGGAAAGGTGCTCCAAATTTTTTTTATTCCTCTAAGAGAAATACAAGCATTATTTTCAAGGGCAATATCATAATGGTTTTTGAGTGCGCAGTACGCAAAGGTTTTGATCTCGTTGAAAATGTAAGGGACAGAAGGCCTCGTCAAAGCAAACAGAATTAACTCGTAGGCACGCATTGTAAGTACGTCTGATTTGTCGAAACAAATAGTTTCAATTGGCATCTAATAAATTTATACTCTTTTAAGCGAGTCGTAATGTTTGTCTGCGTGTTCGCGTGTAGTTTAATAATCAAATTTTATAATAACTGTCATAAGTTTAAAATGATTTCAATTGAAAATAGTGTATCGCCAATATTAAATTCGACAGACATTTTAAAGAAAAAATAAATACCATTTGTTTCAAACTTTTGCTTGTGAAACGTTAACCAGGGTATAGGTTTCCCGACAAATCTTTGGCGCTCTATGATCTATATTATTTGGCACAACCTCGAAAGCGAAACGTCACCAAATCATCCAATCAAAGGGCGCCGAAGATTCGTCGGGTAACCGTACCCTGATCTCATTTTTATTTTGTTCAAATATGCATTATAATATTTAACTGAGAATTTTAAAGGGTGAATGAAGGGTGACCGTTAAAATACTAAATGTTGCCCAGGGCACATTGAAGTCTAATGAAGTCACAGGAATGCGAGTGGAGGCAAAAGCCTCGCTCGTTTCTACAAGAGATAACAGAGGAGCTCCCGCTAGTGTGTTCGATAGCACAAAAGAGGTTCTTGTTCCTGCGAGACGCCAGGCCAGGACTAGCCAAAATCTGTTTGACAACTGGTATTTTTGCCCCGCTTGTTCGTTCCGCTCGACAATTTTCATTTCGCAAGAAAGGACATGAAAGGATTCGAGACAGAAAAAAACCACGTATCCTTCAAGCATCCCGATAGTCGAAACATAGGCGAAACTGGCGCCATGTACGAGGAAAACAGAAACTACTAGTAATGTTATAGTCGCATCCTATTAATCAAGCGGTTAAGATCCAGATTGAGGTTGGGCAGGGCCAGTAATTGGACGACAGTTTTTTTTAGAGTGCTAGCAATGTCGGCCATTCCCATCCTCAGTCGCAATCGGGGATAAACTTTTCGAAGCTTTTCGAAATCAGTCGTTAAAATGATTGATATTGGTAAAATCGCTTTTTATTTAATTTAGACGCAAAAAATAGTGGGTTCCGCGCGTCCACTGCACGAATTGATTGAGTCCAATAATTTATTTTGTCAATCTCATGTCTTAACAGCTCTGTAGGCTGTTGTTTGCCGGACTTTTTAGAATCCCCAATTAAATCAGAGCTTTATATTGTTAAGGAGAAATAGCTTTTATAAATCACAATTTTTGTTTTCTAAATTTTCCGTTTTGGGTTAGCGCTCAGGTGAAAACTTTAATCAAATTTAAAATAAGACGACTCAGGAGGGTCTTAGGACGTTACATGCACTACACAACGTTACGTACACACCGATTTCTAAAAATAGAACCAGTCCCAAAATTGTGCCAGATCACGTGAAGCTACTACTCTAACTGCGAAAATGCCAGTCGCAATCTTGAGAATTACATCTGTTGGCAGTGGCCGTGAAATCGGTTTTGGCGAACCACCCCAAAGAGATGTGCTAATTTCCGCTACAAAAAATAAAGAACCTCCATTACATGCCTTTATAACTAATTAGTGGTTTAGTGGGACGCTTTCAGTTTCACGGGCGCAGCACTAACATAGCCGTTGTGGTTTAAGTATACGATAAAGTGATGTTATTTACGTGAAATACTGTAATAGCCACCTGGGAGGATGATCGAGTCCCTGAGGAGGTATTGTTTCGAGTCATTATACGGATACTGAGAAAGATAGCGTTGTATAAAAAATCGTATATATTGAATACAAGAGCTTGTGGCAGGTACCTTTTTTTAAAATTTAAAAAAGGTGCGCAATATGCTCATAAAATTTCATGAAACCCAGCTCAAAATTTGAATGACAATCAGAATTTTTGAATAAACTATTCTTCTTTTAATTATGGAGAAGCTAGCCTTCTTGCTAGGATAGAACTAGCACATAATCCGACAGGTACAGAAATGGTGGATATTTGATAATTTATTTAGCTTCTCCATAATTAACCAATATCTGACTCTGCGTGCTTCGGCACCATTCTATTTCGATGTGGTAGTTGGAAAGTCAAGCGATATTTCAAAGGCTCTTTTTTATTTTTAGATACCACTTGAATAACAAGATTCTATTTCCTTTTCAATTTGAGAGGGTATTTTAATTTTGTTGTGCGCCTCTTCTATTAAATCATATTTCGGTCTTTCCTGCTAGCTTTAGTGGTTTGATAAATTAAATATTTCTCAAAGTTAACAATTTCTGTGCAATTGTGGAGTCAGAATATGAATAATCCCACTGATTAAAACAATTTAGGGGCGCTATTCGCCTGGCTATGCTTATTTACTTAACATTTTTATTTTTCTATTTATAACTTGTTGGTAATTAAATTGTGCATATAATTTGCGACATTACAAATCCTATTTGTTTTTGCCGCATGAAAATATTAACAGATCAATGAAAGGAGTGTGAAAATGTGCAATTGTATTCTGGGTGAAAATGTCTGTAACTAGTTGATCTATGTAGGTATCTGCAGGAGTACGCCTCGCTGGGCACTGGCGGCGGCATCTACCACTTCAGAGATCAGATCAAGAGCGGAAGTCCGGAGGCCTTCATCCTGATGCACGGCGACGTGTGTGGCGACTTTCCCCTGGTGGAGATGGTTAACTTTCACCGGAACAAGAAGGAACAAGATCTTATCATTACGGTCATGTCCACGGAGGTCAGTGCCAATTCATTTTGTTTAATATTTTTCTGGGAAATAATCCACAAGGTCGATTCCTGCACAGGTGTTCGAATGTTTACAGAAGTAGGGGTGGGGAGACACCCACGGTCATTTTCTTTTGCATCCGCAGTAAAATTGTGTGCTTCTATTTGATCAACAGGCAACGCGGCAACAATCACTAAGCTACGGTTGCATAGTGGAGGACAAAACCACACACGAGGTAAGGACCCTCATTCGGGATACATTTATTCGGGATTATTTTAGGTTCCTGTTCACCATTTCCATTTTTGGTGCTTAGAGCCATTTGAAATCCATTTTCGAATTATCGTTTTAAAATCGGCAAATTGGCATGAGACATGCTACTGACACACATAACATCCCAAATTTAAAATTGAATCATTAAGAGGGGAGCGAAAAGAGCGATTGAAATGTTTACAAATAGATTTGACTGTCAATGAAAAACTATTCGCATCTCAAGGTTCTTCATTATGCGGAGAAACCGTCAACGTTTGTCAGCACCACCGTCAACTGCGGCGTGTACGTCTGCTCCCTGGACATTTTCCCCTACATCGCCTCAATTTTTCACAAAAAGCAGGACGAGTACTACTCGTGAGTAATTGAAATTTTAAATCAAATGCAGTTAACCTGAACACCCACAATTCGCCATCCGTTGACTGTGGCTCGGCGGTCCAGGGACCTCATGGCACGGGTTCTCGATTATTTGATCCCGGGGTACTGGTGAAAATGTGCCCCTCTCATAGCACCATGAGGGGTACAGAAAATCCTGTAGTGCAGTGACTACAGTGAATTAGAAAAAATTACTCGTAATTGTTTATATCGAAATTCGATGATTACTAGTCGTTTTTTTATTGGGCCCTGTTTTTTCTGGCAGGGGTATGTCTGACACTGGCGACAACGGCCATTCCAAGGAAGTAATTCGTCTGGAGCAGGATGTTCTGATGCCGCTGACTGGAACTGGAAAGCTGTTCGTCTATCATACGTCCCGTTGGTGGAGTCAGATGAAGTCGGCTGGGTGAGTTCACCATCAGACTCTAGTTGTGTGCGGTTTTATAAACGAGTGACGAGTCAGCTATTCTAGTTTTCGCCGAACATTTCTATAGATGACGTCACAATGACTCCATTTAACTTTCGAGGCCAGGTGTGTTAAAATTGAAATATCTGTCCAATAAGCGACATGTCAATTTTGGAAATGGTGACTCATATTCGCTATTGTAATGGGAGTTTTTCTCTGCAGCGCAAAATCTGTTTCGAACGTGATTTTTTTATATGCCGTGTTCATCATAAAATTGGCGATACTGTAGTGAACTCGACTATTGCAGCTTTAAAATGTTGACTCCGAAATGGAGCCTTAAGAAAACAAAGATAGGTACCCTCTTCAGATAAACAGATCGAACCCCAGGACTGGCGATCACTGTTACTAAGAAGCCTATATCGGGACTATCTTAACACATTTGTAATTGACAATCTTTCAAGTCGAACTCATCATTCTAGCGTTTAATTGGAGAGATTCTATAACGACAGAGTAAACTGACTGCTACCTCGAGAAGAGGAACTTCAGAGAAGGAATTATCGTAACCTATTCTAATCATTAGCAGATCTTCAGCAGCACTTTCATTTTATACGCTTATTGGAAAAAATTAACTTCTTTTCTTTTCCATTCTTATAATCCTCAGTTCGGCCATCTACGCGAACAAGCACTACCTGGATCTCTACCACAAACAAAATCCCCAGAGGCTGGCACAAAACAGTCCCGGCCAGCCGTTCATTATCGGCGACGTGTTCATCCATCCTACGGCCACCGTGCATCCGAGCGCCACGGTAAGAGAGCCGATCGAATTATTAATACTTTCAACTTTAGTAGATAATAGTGCATCGATTGTGTACCCCTGCTCTGTCCATTCCAGGCATAAAAATGTCACGCTAACGAACGATTGTAGCGAGATCTGATGATGGTTGGTTGATTTTACGCATTTGAAGAACCAACGTTTGTTTTTCTTGCTATTTGTTTCTATATCTTGCAGTTTCTAGCATCACTTTTCCTTGACTGAAATCTGACCTTGCGATAGACATTTTGTAATTCATCCATTATTATACCGTTCAATACGTTTATCGATTCAGATATCACGACTTTTATATTTGCAGTTGGGACCGAACGTCAGCATCGGCAAAGGTGTATCCATCGGACCGGGCGTTAGGATTCGCGAGTCGATAATTTTGGGAAACGCTGTCATACAGGTAAGCGAAAAAATATGAAAATGAGACTTTTCCAATGCAAAATGGTTGTAAAAGAAAATATGAAGAAATTTGGGTAAAATGGACTCTATTTCGATTTACAGCGCACAAACTCAGAAACGCTTATTTCAGGTTACAATTACAACTACGCAGACGAGATACAGATTAATCGTGCTATTTAATACCCACATTTGATAATGGAACCATAATTAGAAATTAAATTGCTCGATATATTCTTGTTGCAGGACCACAGCTGCATTTTGTACAGCATTATCGGTTGGAACAGTATCGTGGGGCAGTGGTGCCGGGTGGAGGGCACCCCCTGTGACCCTAACCCCAACAAGCCTTTTGCCAAAATGGAAAACGTGCCTCTATTCAATTCCGAAGGGAAACTGAATCCCTCCATCACAATTTTAGGTTAGTCACTTTTTTTTCCTGGATAAGCTTTTCGTAAATTCGTATTTTAGTTCTTATTTTTTAAAATAATGTTGTGCCATTTTAAAGTTTCTACCTTTCTTGACTTTCGATATGTGGAATTCTAATTAAAATTCATTTCCAGGTTGTAACGTACAAGTGCCATCGGAGATCATTCTCCTAAATTCCATCGTGTTGCCACACAAGGATCTGGGCCAGAGTTACAAAAACGAAATAATTTTATGAAAAACGTGTTTTGACGATTGAAGAAGACAAATAGAGAGAAAGAGGAAAAAAGATATATTTCTGGGAGAAAGGGGAAAATTGAAATGCGCCGGTAAATCTATTCTATCCACTTCTCTACATGCTTTCACTGTCACAACTTGCAATCATGCGGTGCTGTTTTTTTATTTCTCTTTTGTGCACCTCTGCCTGCGTGCTTGGAGATGGGAGGATTTTAATATTTTGTTGCTAGTTTCGAGTTTATGGATGTCAGGTATACAACTGTCGTAGTCCACGCATTGTTAAGTGTGTTTAGTTTGCTCGTTTTAAGTACTAAATAAATTTTTTTAAATTTTACCAAAATACATTTCTGCATGAGCAAATAAAAAGGACAGCTAAAATGGAAAACCTGCCAAGAGATGACCATAATACGCACACTTTGAACCATCAGTCGACCCTCACATTTATTTGACTCGTTTGACACCTAACCAGTCTGCAAAAAATGCGCAATATTTCATACAAAAAAACGATAAAATAAACTGAAACTGAAAATAAAATACAATTTTTGTATTTTTGTATAACAAATTTTAAAATTGCGTCGCCCGAATTTGTCTTAACCGTATTTCACAATAACTGTAGGTTGCTCCAAAAATACAATTTTATAATTATGATGGATATCTAGTCTTCTAATTTTCATCTAATCTACAATTGTCCTGGGTTTGCCCTTTGATCAGTGGACGAGAACGAAAGGTTGCAAGAAAGTATTTGTCTCCAGCATTTCTGGCACACTTATCAATGCGTTGACGATGCCGAACGACAGAAGGGATTCAATTGTGCAATATGCAACTTTGATTTGTTGGGATTATATGCACAAATTGGATATATACATGTTTATTTTTTTATTTAAACATTCCATTGTCGGAAAGCATGCGCACAGTAATGTAGTAGCCTATTTTGGAGAGCATGTCAAATCTTGAAACGCTAAAACAGTGTTTGCCGACAATGTCGCTAATGAAATTCAAGTGATCTTTGCTTTTTGAATGACGGGAACATTTTTGCATGTTTGCGAGCACCATTTTTTAAAATCTATGAACCGTAGTCACCGATACCGATAGTGATTGCGCGAAAAGATATTCTCAATTACTTGTCCAGTTGTCCTAGTCTAAACATCTGATAAACAGAGATTTGAAATTGCCAATGAACACCACTAGGATAGCTTTACGCTAGTCTTTTTCTAGGCAGCGTTTCTAATCCAGTATCTTGTTTTTAACAATGTACATATTTTATAAAAAAAAAAATGTAATTGTGAATTGTTCCTTTTAAAAATATACAAACTGAATGGTACGTTTGAATTATATTATTTCTGACAAGATATTCTTGGATTTACAATTTATTCCAAACCGAAGTGGAAACAAGATGCAAAAAAAAATATGAATTTTTATACCAACTACTAGTGACCCATTTTAATGATGTTTTCGAAAAAGAGGTCTACTCGATTTACGAAAGTCGATTACGAATTACTCGATTACGAAGAGGCGAATTTCGAGACGAAACGAAGAGACGAAAGTCGATTACGAAGTACTCGATTACGAAGAGGCGAATTTCGCCTCTGTTATCGCAGTTGCTTTCGAAATGCTGAACGAATGTCATTAAAATCTGTGGCATTGGGCACTGCCCTCACATAGTGCCTAAGCACCAAGAGTGTTACAGAAAATCCTGTAGTGATATTACACTACAATGAATTTTTAAAAACGACCTTAAAAGCGGCCTTGATTAGGTGGCCCACCAGCGTGTTCGCCCGAAACCCCCCAGAAGGTGATCTGTTAGTATAAGCTACCTAGGTAGGGATCTTTAACGTGTACCTGAAATCGTACAGGCACGGGTCCAACGGCTTTACTTCCATTCCAAAGGAAGGCGTGCGTAGGAATTTCTCTCGCCCGAGAAAGTCCAGAGGTCTCGGTCAGGAATCGAACCCGCGATCATGGGAATAACAGTTCGACACGCTAACCATTATTACGCCACCGAGACTCCCAAGGATACGATATTGAGACAAAATATAAAAAGCTTGACATTCTTTCGATGTTGCTGCCGAATCTAGTAAATGGCTTCGGCGAACGGAGACATGGCCAAAGAGGCGCTCATGTCTCGCTGCACATTGCTGCGCTCCTTCAGCTTTGCCTGGATCAGCGAATGATCCACGACTGCAATCCTAATGTCCATGGTGACGATCTCATTCTTTAGCCGGGCCAGCGACTTCTTCATCGCGATTAGCGGGGCTGCAACAACAAATTTTAACATTACAAAATGGTATTGAAGAAAAATTGGATACACAATTGCGTACCACGATTGCGATTGAGTCAGTCTCAATTCTCTCTAAAGCGCGGTTTACACAGGAAAAGATCGGCTCCGAAGGAGTCGATCATCAACGATCGCGTGAAATAAACGAATTTTTAAATTCACGTGAGCGCGGGAAAAATTTAAAATTTGCTTAGTTCACTCGACCGGAGAAGATCGACTCCTTAGGAGCTGGTCTTTCCCGAAAATTTAAAGAAACATTTCTCTGGCTTTCACTGGGAGAGGGAAGGCTATTTTTTTACTGTTTCTCTTCACGCAAAATCGCATTTGTACAGACCCTCAGAATCGCACGCCAGATCGCCCAGAATTAATTTTCGCGCAAGCCGGGAATCGAACACAGACCAAAATCTGAATTATGTGCTGAATGTAACCGCGATCACGACTTTTTGAGGAAAACACGCGAATTATTTTCGAGAGCCCGCGCCAGGAATCGAACCCGGGACCGCCGAGCCACAGTCAGTCGCAATACCGACTGGGCTACGACGAGTCGATTCATAATTAATTTTTTTTTAAATAATTGACGTAGTTATCAAATTTGCAGGAAGAGTTCGAATTTTTTTTTTAAATGTGCAAAAAACCGCATGTACTGTACTTACTGCCATCAGTCATTGCCAAACTTCTTTCGTCCATCTCATGTTTGACCGCTTCTAGTTCGTCAGTTATCTGCAATATAGAGAAATAAGGAATTTGGATTTTTATCTGCAATTACAGAAACTTTTGTTATAAATCCGGCTAAACGGCTAAGATGCATGGTTCATCAAAATTCTTCGAATCGTTTATATATTTTTAAACGGCGGAGCGGATTTTGGGAAATATGTTGATTCATAATCGATTGACCATATAAAATTACCAGTGACATTTACTACTTGCATATCATATCATAAAGTATTGCATATCATAAAGTGTCTAGACATTGCTGTCAACGTGCAATTAGAACAGTGAATCCCCGATAGGCGCGCTGGATGTTTCGCTATGCGGAATTTACAATTACAAATTTTACACACAAGCAACCCCCAAGAGAGGAATCTATGACGGGATCGAAAGACCAGTTGGGTGACAGAAATGGATTTATTTTAAAAGGTTCTGGATTTTAGGCTGTCAGGCCATTTCACCGTCTACACACACTAGGGAATAGGAGTTCAAATATGATGCAGATGTACATTGAAGCTGGTTCACCATTCTAGTGTCCCCTTCTTCAACTTCTGTTAGGAGCTGGGCACATAATTTCCCCGATATCAACACTACAATCCCCCTTCAGAATTCTGAGCAGCAACCTTAAACTGATCTCCCTCCTACGATCTTCCAGTGTCTCCCTTGTTCAGAGCACTCTTCTAGAATCTTTAGTTTCCCGTTGCAAGTGTGAAATGCATGTTCCATTTATGCGATTTATAATAAAAATCTCACATGCGTTTACCTCCGCCATTTGCCGCGACCGATCAACAACGCCGCCGTTGACCTGGTGATACTGCTCCTTGATGCGGTCCAGTTGTGCCTGGGCCGAGCGGTAGCTATTGATGCGCGACTCCAACTGCGAGTTGAGGTACTTCTCGCGGCTCTGAATCTTGTCCAGGCTGCGCGACAGATCGGTCTCCAACTTTTCCAGTTGACCACGAGTTGTGGACAGGCATGTCTCAATTTCCTGGTAGTAGTGCTGAATGTGATCCAGGTGGCCACGCCAGTCCTACCAAAAATCAAAATTGAAAACGGCGTCCATCTCAAAGATGCTCAAAAATAAAAAAGGGGCAAAATTTGAGCACAAGGGCAACAAGCATTCTTCGTTGCACTTTCCATATTTCTACTGACTGTCCTTGAGACAGGCGTAGTACGCAAATAAATCAAAAATTCAAATTTAGTGTGAATCGGTGCACTGTATTACTGTATATTACAAATCTCACATTTCTTTGAAATAGAAAGTATTTTAAGCATGGCCCAAAAAAATCTACCAAAATTTAAATAATAAACAGGACTTAGGGGATTTATATATTTACAATTGCGTCGGTCATTAACAATTTTGCAAATTTAGTGGCAGTGTTACCTTGCTGTCGCCGTGCACAGTAACTTTCAGTTGAGGCAAGACCCGCTCCAGTTCCATTTTCCATTCGGTGCTATCGACTGTAGACTCGAGGATCTCCTCCAACTGGTTACTGTTTGCCACTTTCTAATTTTAAACAGAATTCAAGCTATAAAATCTGGAGCAGCGAATTTGGGCAAAACATTAAAGAGATCTACTGCAGGTGACGTCATATTTCATATTGAGAGCTTACCACAGGCTTTCGCGACATTTTCCTCAAGTCTTCAATACCCAAAATGTGATTTTCGTCCTCATCATCATCGTCTTCATCATTGTCGTGTATCTAAACCATTATCGTGTTTCGAGTATTTAATTTAAATCGGTCACAAAAGCAATGTCAAAGAAAAATCATTTGATGGCCAGAACGCTGATACATTTTAAAATTACACACAATCAAAATGTGGTCGCCCTGAAAACAGGAAAAATCTTACGTTCATCAGATCTTCCTCCACTTTGGCCAAAGTCAACTCAGAGTCGTCGTCGACAATCACATCTTCTTCGAATTCTTCGGCTGGGTATTGCGGGCTGGAAGGAAAGAAAGAAAAATATAAATAGACGCCCAAGATAATATATTAATATAAAATCTTAAAAACCACTAAAAAAAAAGTAAACGTTAGGAGAACAGTTAGTAAGACGGAGCAAATGATAGAGAATTTTACCGTTTCCAAGTAAATTTGTTGATCTTCAGAGCCTCATCGGCCAGCCGATCCACAATGTAAACCACCTGCTCGCCAAACCCCTGTTTCAGTTTACTTGGTGCAAAATTTATTGCAATGCCCTGAAAGTTAAAGTAAAGATTCATCACGCTGGTTTAATTTTCTAGTCACAAGAAAAAGTGAAAAATTAACAAAATGAAACAAAGAAAAACACGGAATCGTCATAATTAAATGCTGTTATGTGTTGGGATTTTCAATAAAACTGATTGGGAGACTATAAATATTTTCGAGCGAGCCTTTGAAGATTTTTGATTGATATCATCTTTCGAATCTAATTCGGAAACGAATTCGAAGTTAGTCAATTAAAAAAAAAACACTAGTTAATTTATTTCCCAATTCAGCAAGCAGACACAGAGAAAATGTTAAGAGAAACAGTACAAACACTAGCAATAATTAGAAAACTTACCAGTTGTCTGGCAACATCCAATATAGTAGAGATAGTAGAGTTTGGATCATCAAACTGGACAACGAAAAACCATAAAAATATGTAAAATAAAGAGCCCGGCAGAGGCGATACTTGTAATTTCATCATAAAAATACATTGTAAATGCCGTAAAAACGTGTAACATACCGTTTTTTTTCCTTGAAATTGTTAATAGTTATAATTTTTTGTTTTAAGAGGCACATAAAAAAAAGTGAAACAAAATTAAATCTTACTTCTTGCGGCGGATCAAACGTCTTGCCACATTTGCGGCCGAGCCAAGCCGACAGCGAAATGAACAGATGGAATTGTTCGCCTGGATTTGTTTGCAGAGCAAAGTAGTGTCTGTAAATGAACAACCAATAAAAAATTGAAACTGAACTGCATATATATATTTTAACCATTCTCTGTGTATAAAAGAGTCCAAACGTAATTAATTTATTTCTTCAATATTTTAAAAATTGATGGAAGAAAACATTCGATAGCTCGCTCATCATATACAAACAAAATAATCGCAATGAGCAATAGCCATGGCAGGGATGTATTTGCCTGGGGGGGTTCAGGGGGGTTGGACCCCCCCGTTTGGGGCGCACTACAGTGAATTGCAATACCAGGCGTTTCTGTAACCCTCTTGGTGCTTATGCAGTAGGCGCTATGCGAGGAGCACATTTTCGCCAGTACCCCGGGATTGAATAATCGAGAGCCCGCGCTGGGAATCGAACCCGGGATCGCCGATCATCATTGTTTCTACCCCTTATTTTTCGTTTTGATAGTTCAATTAGCTTTGCACATCACTTTAATGAGAACGAAAAAATAATTAAACTTTAACGGCTAGGATTAACGGCACTATCGTCACATCAGAGGTGTTCGGCCTTCTCATCAGAATGTGCAATGCACCTCATGCGCCTCTCCACGGAAATAATACCGGAAAACCCAACGAATTACAATATGCACCCATACTATTAAGTGCTATTTTTGTATAGTCTCTCACCTATTCAGTGCCTTCATTCGCAACTCCTTGACAAATTCACGATCGTAGTTGAGCAGTTTCAATTTATCAATCAAATCCTCCATGATGACAAATGACATGAAGGCTGCAGCAGGCCCGCCATCCGTAATGTCTGCATTTCCTTGCGTTTCTTCAGCCATTTTACCGAACAAATAAGAGACTGTGTCACCCGAATCACTCACATATTATAATTTCACAAACTTCATCTCAAATTTTGGAAACTATTCAGTTAAGATTTCACTTCAAACCCATTGTTGACAAGTCGAAACCATGACAACCTGAAATTTTATTAAAATGATAACAGAACGAGATTGAACGCGATAGTTGTTGGACAAGCAAAAATAGTTTCTCACTTGATAGTCACTTATAAGATCACCCTACTAAATGTTTAGAAGCAACCCAGATTCAACCCTAATCGGGTAACTAATGTGAACGGACGGAACGAAACATAAGATATTGAGAGATAGAATCTTGAAACCAAGAACAATCACTAATTTGAGAGTTGTCACCATTTTAATGATTTTTCAATAACATTTAGATTGACAAACGCTGCAAATAAAGTATATATTTTAAATCTTGTCAAAATTATAACAAATACTGGATTCGAATTTATGTTTGGAAAGTCCTCATAAACGACCATCGCTAAAGTTGTGTACTACGTACAAATCTTTGAAAATACAGAAGAACGGAGATTCCCAGGATCCACATTTTTGTCTTTCAAATCAGATTCTCATCCTCAAATTACGTCATCTGCGCATGCGTACAATATCCAATTGCGCGCATTGGGGATTGTACGCATGCGCAGATGACGTAATTTAATTATGATAATCAGATTTGAAAGACGAAAATGTGGGCCCTGCCGAAATAATAAAATCAATTTATGACGCCATCGGCATCGCCGCTTAATTTTAATCAGTTCATTGACGTTTTTAAATTTAACGCTCTGCACGCTCTGCGCCCTGGCAGCTTTCGTACTCCGGAATCACCCATTCCCATGCCGTCGTCACCTGCGCGTGTCACGGCATCGCCTTTTCGTCCAAGTGAGGGGCAACCTCACGGACGTCGTCACCGTGGAAACCTTTCGTCCCGGGAATCACCAATTCCCATGCCGTCGTCCGTGCACGGATCGGCGGCATCACCTTTTCGTCATCGAGAGGGGCAACCTCTCGACCGATCTGGGACTTGTCTCCTTAAAGTAGGCAAACTT
>JAQGBY010003280.1:0-19783 GCA_034698785.1 Mycogona germanica
TTATATTAGGAGAGTTCTGCCAGCTCTTATCGCCTTTTCGGTTTAGCGTCCAGCTATCCATTCAACCCTATCTAGTTTAGGTATCGTTCACTGTAACTGTCACTCAATCCAAAAATCATGAGCTCGGGCGGTAATTTCTAATCCAAAATTTACTAAGAGGGCATTCAATTTACAAACTTCTAGGCGTGATGAAAGGGGAAGCGATCGAAGGTGGCTAATCTGTGGTGTTGTTGAACTTGTGCACGCCAGCATAATGCCCGAGAGAAAGTGCAATGTGCACACCTTATCAGAGACTTCTATTGCATGGTGAGAGCAGCATGGACAACTGACCAGGAGATAAGCCACACATCAGTTTTGTTTAGTTGAGTTCATTAATATCAATGATATTACGGCAATCTAATGTTACATTTCAACATATGGGTTGATTTGGCGTCCTAGATTGTCTTGTCTTTAAATAATTTCCTTAAGTTAAGGTCACGCCCTATCAGGGACACATTTATAGGTATAGTTGGCATCAACGAGGCAAGACTTGGGTTCTTAACAATTTAAATCAAATATAGTGTCTAAGCACCAAGAGGGGTGCAATGGGTGAAATATTTGATACTCAAATAGTGATTGGAGTCTTCAGCATAAGATAAGATATTTTTATAACTAATTTTTCAAAAAAAATATCCTTCCAAGCTTAATCAAAAGATTCAAATTGAAACATTAGCAGTTTCAATTTTCATTTTTGCTCAGGGCGTACGAAATTGCCTAAAGATCATATCTTTGGAACACATCCTGTACTTCGCGAATCACGATTAACTGAATGATGCTCCGGCCATTAGCGACACATACATTACCTGAAGTTCTCGTAATACCAGCAAAAATATGTACAGTGCATACATATGGAGGTTTAGATCGACAGGATTTTCAGCCCTCGGTGAACCACCTCTTTAATTATATGTTGTGGACCGTGCTGCCATGAGTGCGCATGTGGATATTAAAAAGGTTTGACTATGGGAACAAAATATGCCTAGAAACCAATAGGCATCAGCAGACACACACTAATATAATAGCAGCGTTGCATAAAGAAATTCACGGTATTCGGTGGGTTAATATTAAGGGATTTGGATCCGGATCACCAACAAAGTGCATATTCTAGAGAATGTAGGCAGACTCAAGTTCTATTCTTAGATTCTTCGTGGTTGCACTCTCATAAGACGGCAATTTAAATTTAACCCTGTTATTATTGCACTTCTAACCCAGCGTTTTTTGACTGGAAACGAAAATTCCGGTGAAAGTTGTAGAAATGAATGGGTGGAGTAAAGGAAATCCTGGATTGCATTTTCACTACTGAGTTGAACGCTCTCCCGTATAGTCGCATATTCTTATTACGTATGTTTTTTATTAAAATGTATGCACATACTTGCCAGTAGCAATTTTAATCCATCCCAAATGATTAAGTGCAAACCTGTATAGCTTCACTTCAAATAAACTTTAAAAAATGTTCTCACAAAATAAACTTTAAAAAATATTTGTTAAAATGATTGCCAGGTTTTTTTTTATTCCATCATTTGCAGAATACGTACAAACAGATACGTACCTCGTAGATCAATATTGAGTTATCCTGGTTTCTCTAATTGAAATCGCGGCGCGGGCTCTCGAAAATTTCGATCCCGGGGTACTGGTCGTTCCCCCTCGCACAGTGTCTAAGCACCATGAGGGTGACGTAAGGCCTGTAGTGCGGTTAACTACAGTTGATTGGACAAAAAAAAATGTGTAACGAATGTACGAGTAGTTTTCAATGCGTGCAACTAGATGGCGGCAGAAGTAGTATACCTGCATACCTGAGTTCACATATTCGTAACAAGAAGAGCTCGCGTAAATCGATATGAGCGACTTCACTTGACGTGAGGAGTCACTTCGTTGAAGCATATTCCGGTCTCACGTCAGATGTCGTGTCACGCGTCTAAAAACTGTTTTCCTCAAAGTGCCAACTGAACCAAATGAGGATGTGGACCAATTCTTTTCAGGAGGAGTATTTTCCAATCATTTTGAAATATTTAAATAAACTGTATTAGGAAGCATATAGATCCTCATGACAGCTATAAGGATTTAGTTGTATCATATTGCCGTTTTCCTGTCGAATTAGTCATATGATAGAGTGAAAAGAATATTTGCTGACATTATTTATAAGAAAATTTATTATCGATGCTAGTCTAATGTTAAATAGGACATTAATAAAATAAAGTACGCCATTATATGTTATTGAAAAAATGTGCTTTGATGAAGCCAGTCATGAGCAATGCGGGAAAACGCTGTTCAGCGCAACAAGGGACAGAAGTACCGTCACCAATCCAAGAACATGGGGTCTGAGGAAACTTTAGAAACGCATCTTGAACCGATTCTATTCACTCTATTGTGCAGTTACGACAAAGTCAAACGGGCATCCCAAGCCCAACTTGGAAGATTTATCCCTATTGGATACTGGATCTAACCGGATCTCAAACAATATCAAGCCCTGCGTTGCTCACTGCGTTGGTTAATGCACTTTTTATTATTTTTATTGAAATATTTGTTAAGGCGGTCCACCGGTGTGTTCACCCATGCGCGACTATTTGCATGTGCAATAAATAATTAAACGCAAATGATTTCATTCCGCAATATATTTCGTCTTCTGAATAATTATACATAATTAAAACGAAACTATTGCATTTGGAGAGATTCAAATATCAATGACTTACTGGTTCTGACCAATTACAACACGAGTAGCAGATTGTCGCGTCAAAGATGCACAATTACATGATCGAATTTACCAGTCAAATTGAATCTTTAAAATCAATTTAACAATTTTTATACCTTTTCTAGCATGAACATAGTTAACGAAAGTTTTCTATATTTATTTTTATATAAATGAAAACTCTGTAATTTATAGAAATACTACATCAAATTAACTCTCTTAATGATGCAAACAAAATTATTTGACCAGTGTTTCGACAAGACAATTTCGGGTGGGTTAGGTTAGGTTATTCACACATATTCGTGTGTTTTTCGAGATCGTATACGACAGTTGAATTTTTATTTTTAATGTTATATTCTGTACAGAGTTCTGTACGCACGAAAGCTGGCAAATTATCTCACAACAAAGCAAAGCGCAGGATGCAGTGTGTTCGGATGGACGAGGGGAACAAGAAGAAAGCGTTTGAGTGGGTGAAAAACTAGATAAGCCCGAGTTAGTATCCCGGTTTAACCTTGAACATGATGCATGCGCCATACACAGTTCACAAAAGAATAGAGCTCTTCAGAACGCAAAATGCGGCTCATGTGTAGTTGTGTCTTGACCAACTTTCGCAAATATGCGAAGCAAATGCACGCACCATGTTCTTTCTCACAGTCACCAGTGTGAATCTCAGATTTCAGTTACCCTCATGTGACATTATAGTCATCCCATTTACGTAGGAGTATGGAATAAAAACGTTTACATCCAAATGCAATTGAAAATTATAAATGGTGTTATCCATTTAAAGCATTTACCAGCATGTATTGTAAATTGCTCTGTTGCTACAGGTAAATTATTTATGATTTACTAGTATTTTGTTTGCAAAAGTTATGGTAAATATTGGTTGCCTAAAACATTTAAAAGGAAGCGTAAGACGACGTTAGCAGTGCGATGTGACGTTTGGCGTCATTCTTTTTCCTCATGTCAAAAGTACAATCAGCCTCACGTCGTATGTCGTCAAAACATGAAACTCTCTAACCATAATTATATTTCAATATTTGAAATTATAAATTGAACTCACTCTTGTTTAAATTGTTTTTCCAAGTCATGAAATTGTACAGCTGACATATTTGAAGATATCCTAATTTGCAGTGCACGTCATTGGTATCGGGTCATTTGAAGTTGGCATTGGACGCAGAAAGATGTCCCGTGTTGATAGTGACCAATATTGTTCTCGTTTTGGCTTACGCAAAACTGCATCAAGACAGTCGAAGGTCACCTATTCCATGTGTGCCAACAGTTCTACCATCATAAACAGTCACCAGAATAATTGAATTTCTGTCACGTCTTCATCACAAATAAATTTTAGAAACTATATACTGCTCGTTGGGTTTTATCGAACGATTTTTTTAAATGACATATCTGCACATATTTGCAGTTATGGGATTTCCAGAGATATTAACTAAACTCGGTGTTTCCTTGCATGCAAAGATTTCAAAGAATAATCATCAGATACAAAATTACATCCATGGGAGAGGAATCCTATAATACGTGACGTCGTTTTTTCAGCTGATGCCCTTTACGCGAATTGGCAGTGTACACGTTTAGCCCGCATGTTTCTTGTGTTGCTGACACTTTCGTGAAGCTATTGCATCAAGGGTCACGACTGTAAAGTCACTGTGTCATTCGAATTTATCACTGTTTCGTCATGACGATATATACAACTATCTGGAGATGCACCGAGCAGCTATGCGTGTCACATGAATACTTCTGCAAGGTGGTTCACAGTAATTTATTTTTTAATGTGCTGAAAATTTTATTGCAACTTTCCCTTTGGCAATTACTATACACTGTATATATGAAAGCTCATTTTAATTTAAGATTACGCTCAGGATAGCTTTTAGGATTAAGAGAACCAGCTGTTTCAAAAGTATTGCATAACATATAATCAATCGTAACCCAACGTTTCGAAACCAGAATAATATTAAAAACAAAGAAAGGGCAAAGTTCAGCAAAACCCAGGACACGACTTCGCGAACAACGATGTCCGAGTGATTTATTGTTTATTTTATTTTGAATAATATTGTATAGAAAACCAACCTAGAATCAGATTTATATCAGCTTCGTTTTTACTTACAAGTCATTTCCGTCTAAGCTTATTATAGTCAGTTCTGTTTATTTATTTAGCTCCTGTAAGAATTAAACTGTATTTGTCCAGCACTTTCCTGCGAATTTGAGGAATTGTTTTTGAAAAGACTAACTCGATGAATCTCTATTTGCTTGACGCTGATTGATGTTGGGATTTCGAAGAGGAAATGTATCACTACCGAGGTCGAAACAATTGGGAATGCCAAGGTGTTCTGTGTTCTGAAGAATCAAGTCAAGCTTTATGGATGGCGCAAACATTTAAGAACCATGCATATTTTGGTCGTCCCAGATAGCAACCTATAAAATTGCTATTGGATTGATAGTGCGCAGGTAGGTGGTACTACACAGGTAGCAGATTCATTGCTTAACAACTCGATCCTGTTTTCAAATAATCATTTTCATATCTCTCGTCACATACATGTACTGTCCAGATGACAACATCGAATGACTCGCTGCTACAGAATGAATTCCTCCCCCCTCTTAAGATGAGCCGTTAACAAAACTTACAATTCAGTGTGAGGTCGACGAAATTCACAAATCTTTCGTGCTTTGTCAAGGAGGTACAAGATTAGAGTTTGGATGGATTGCAAATTTCAAATGTCATTTTTAGAAAGAGGTGGTTAATAAGATCTGATAGATCTTGATATCGGGTAGCAGTGTTGCTATTCAATTCCGAAATACTAGCAAATGGGTGAGGGTTTGTCGTCATTGCATGGTCCTTCGCACTCCTATCACCAGTGTTACGATCTCTACCTCACTCTTATCTTTAAATTTCGCATTTTCGCTATACCCCCTCTTTTTCGCCCACTATTGAACCATTGACAAACAATTTTCCAGTCAACTGGTTTGGAGTGCGGTTGACAGGTCGGTGATATCGCGTCTGTATATATCGGCATTAAAAGCGTCTTAATTGTTTGGCGAATCGTTGAATACGCAATGAACGCGAATGTATTGACGGCTCGTTACAGTGCATGCACACACGTTTTATTGCCTTCAATTAATTACTTTGTTCGTATCAATCGACAGGCCAACCGATCGCTTAAGACGAACGGTAAAACAAGTCTCGTCTAATCGGATCCGCCGTTTGAATCGTGACCAACTGTGTAGAATAATTTAATGCAAAAAAAAACTGCTCTAATTAACGTGTAAATTATATTTATAAATTTATAAATAAAAGTAAATAATTTATAATCATCCATATTTAATTCACACAGCGGGGCAAAAGAATTGGACCCCATTTGAGTATTCTGAACAAGCGGACCGAAAATAATGATTTTCTCGAAATGACTTTGGTACGAGAGATTGGAATCATAATTTTTTGCTGCTTTTTTATTTGGATCTCAGAAGGGTACAGTCGAATGACATATAATTGACTTTAGGGATTGACTCATTTTAGCAACTGGAGGTTCGATTACCCGTAGTTACCGCGTCGCTGAGTCTGCATTCACACGTTCAAGGTGACCGGTCAATATTCAGGTAAAACCCATCACCAGTCGGACTTTATGATTTGCCGTAGGGAATTCAGCTGCATATCCTCCCTATGCACCCTGTTGGCTGCAGAAAACGAAAAAAAACCGGAAATGATCGGTCGATTCAATGGGGACACAAGATTTTTGTCATTTTAAAAATCTACACCTCTTTTGTTTCTCTCTGTATTATGTTCAAACAGTGTTGCCTCCACACATTGGCGAACTCCCGCATAATGCATCAGCAGTATCAGGGGAGTTCGCAAACTCGTTTAGGGACATACATATCTATTGTACTACCCTTTGATGGCTCTATGTGAACATCTCACCTTTATGTAGTGACCTAAAAAATATTTGTTAAGGAAATCTCCTTAACAAATATTTTTCGGAGGTGATTGAACATCTTAACCCCCTCGCCAGGTAGTCGACCAGGAAATTTCTGCCTAACCTAGGCAGCCTAGGAAAGGAATATTTAACGTTCAGATATCGTACAGGTACGGATCATGATTTTACTTCTATTCCGAAAGAAGGTGTGTGAAGGAATTTCTCTCGATCGAAAAATTCCCAAGGTGTCGGTCGGAATCGAAACCGCGATCACAGGGTTTTGAAGAAAACACGCTCGACATGCTATGTAATGACCTGTACTGAAATAATAAAGATGTGTGTCTGTGGATCACATCTGAATTTTTGTACAAAATGAAATACTCTTACATCTGCTGACACCAAACATATAAAATTGTTTTTCGATTCTGCTTTTAAAATAATAGGTATTGTCTTCGTTTATTGATATTGTCTGCAATTACCCATAAGGCATCACCATTGATGTCATGGTATGACGTCAAGGTGTAACACCAACGATTGTGATAGCGAGTATGTTATCGGTGAGTGTCATTGAAGTAAAAGCATGCAATTGACAATGATGGGGAGGGGGGAGTCAACATTTATGAATGTGGCATCGGTGGGACAGTTTCTCCAAATTGCATTCTTTGATTTGGGGTGTTGACTTTCTCTGCGGGTGATTCGCTGCACCGCTGCTCTTTTGTTTAGTTGCACATATTTGAATGAAAACTACGAAAAGCGAAAAAAATTATAATAATCAGGTAATATCTAACCACACCGTCAGTTTCTAAAACAGCTGCCAACTTCTTAGTGCAGCATTTTTGAATAAAATATTTTTTTATGGCGGGGCACCAAACGAAACAATAATTTGGAATTCTCGTGAAAGTGTTGCATCATGCCATGCTGCCAGAATGCCGTTTTCCATCGGATATTTAAGTGTAGGAGCACGGAACAGCCGTGTAAAAACGTCGACGAGCATTATTAGATAAAAATTATAAACTGAATTTTGTGAAATGTACTTTAAAAAGACATATTACAGGCTTACAATTGCCAAGTTCTCTCTCATCGAGGTGGTTCTGTTAATACGCAATGTCTAACAATGACGAAAAAAGGGGGATTGGAAAACATGAGAAGGTCCATTCCGAAAAAATATAGGGCACCGGTAGGTGGCGCGCTGGTGGAAGGAAGTAAAGCCGTGGGGCCCGTGCCTGTACGATGTCAGGTGCACGTTAAAGATCCCTACCTAGGTATTACTAAGCCTGCGCTAGGCTTGCTTGTGCTTCGGCACCATTTCATTATCAAAAAATTACCAGGTCGCCTCCTGGGGGGGGGACTAAGGGTGAACATGCTGGTGGACCTCCTTAATAAATATCTCAGAAGTAAAAGGAAATGGCACTCTAGCGAATGTGCATAACAAAAGACGATAAGCCATGCATGCACCTATGAACTATCGGTTTCATTCCAAATGTCTTAAACAATCCCCCAAAGAAAGGATCGTTTCAGAAACAAAATCTATTTTTGGAAACAAAAACGTCATCCATGTTTATATATTTAACAAAAATCTTCTTAAATAGAAGCACAGAGATAAGATAGCGTAGCAAATCGACTTGAAGCCTTAGGCGAGACAAAAGAAAGTCATTCTTGAAGGAACCCTTAACATTATCAGCCACATGGTTTTTTTCACATGGTTCGTAGATAATAAATGTACGCTAAACCAGGGACCACATGTTCCGTCTTCCGTCTTAGTTCTTCATAAGAAAAGGATTAACCTTCGCGCGATAACGAATTCGCGACAACTGCTGCAGCAGCACCACCACCCGGTGATAATTTGGCACGCGCGTCAATGCCTCAACTACTGTACAGCGCCGCCTGGCAGCCATCAGGAGAGACTTTTAAGAGATGCCGGCATCCTCGAAGGCCTACTTCTGTGCTCGAAAGATGGAGGAGGAGGAGGACTGCCCAACAACAACGAAAAAAAAGAAATAGTCCCCGCCCACTGGATTACCACGTGGACCGGTCACTATCATCAACAGCATTGATTTTACTCCAAACGCGCGCTGTAGCAGCACATGTCCAAGGCCATCATCTACACAAGGCTTGATTCTGCACGCGCGCGCGCACACACACACACACATGACATAGTCTAGCGGCTAGAAATTGGCGAAAAGTTGGCCGGCGCGGCACCTAGCGCATTTGCGTTCGGCAGTCTATCGCGTACGGTGTGTTTTTAGTGATTGAACGTGCGACTCGCGCGCCGCTCAGCGGTGAATACGCATTTTTAAGCAGTGGTTTTGTTTCAGCCTCTACTGGAGAGACAGAGATTTTTGCGCCAAATATTTTTGAACAGAATTTGTAAAGCCGACGCAACGCGCACCATTTTCGGCACCGTTGCCGAGACAGGTGTCTGGGATAATTACCTGTGTGAATACCTCCCCCCCCCAGTGCACGCGTTAAACACACTTTTTGAAAATCGGAGCTGCTACCGAGAAAAAATACCACACCATATCGCGCGTACTATTCTGTAATTATTAATTTCCCCGCGTTTTTCTACGTATTTTGTCAATCTCTTTCAACAGGCTGTGTTTAGTTGATCGCTTTCACGAAAACGTCGCAGGGGAAATATTATTTAGTTTGGGGTAGCACTGAAAACATTTGCTGATAGCAATACACGAACATGTTCTAGTGGAACAATTGTAATATATTTTTTTCAACGACGCCATTTTAGTTTAAAAATTGATCATATATTTTTGAGAAAAAATTCATTTCACAAATTTTAGTGACTCATCTTTTCGGAAAAATTTGATTTCAGATTGGGATACACTGTGCAACTAGAAATAGGAATCGTAGATACGAATTATAAAGTTTTCTCGCTGGCTAACCAAAGCGCTAGCCTGTTTGAATATTCGTGTATTCCGAGAGAGAAGCGAACGTAAAACCTCAGATCAGGTTACATCGTTCTAGCAAACTATTTGGAGGGGAAGGAAAAGAAAAGAGAGCATTTTCTGTATATTCGGCATCCTAACGGTCAGGTTCTCATAATTCGCTTTTTACTTGGATATGGGAGAGAGCATCATGCACCAATGCGCTTGTAGCGTTTAGCACTTGCCGGCATTTTCAACAGGTCCAACTATTTTTTTTATTATTATATTAAATACAGGCTGGATGCTGTGGTCAGTCTAGAAATCGCAGCCGCCGCCGTCGCTAGAAAAAAGGGTCAATCGGCGATCGAGAGACAGACAGCGGTCATTGGCGTTATGAGAAGGCTTCAACATCAGCGGCTGCCGTAATAAGTGGACCGAGTGACGTTTTTGACGGAACAAAAGGTGTGGACACACCAAAAGGGGGAAGAAATATCGGATCGGGAGAATTGCGAAGCATCGGTCAAGTTACATCCGGGTGTCACCACCTCTAATTCACCTTCTCCTTCTCAAGAAAAACAAAATATCCCCCATCCCACATTATCCCCCCTCCATCAGTGTGTGCGACATTCTTTTCAAATCTTTTGTGTCACTCTTCGAGAAAAAGAAAAAAACATCGACAGAAAGCACTCTGGAGTCTGGACCTTACCGTGGTGGGTCGTTTGTCTCAACTCTGCAACGTTTTTGTGTTCGTTTGAACTAAAGTGGACTGAAAGTGTCGAAACTGGATTCTAATTTCGCGAGTGCGTCTTCCCGAAGTTGGATCAATTCGTTTCCCGCGAAAATAGAATCGAAACGCCGGTCACCAAATGCCGAATCGGACCGACCGGATAAATTGTTACCGGTAGCGTCCACCGTAAGACAGCTGACCGCTGAATTTGTTGCCGTCGCCCGGTAGGCTGTGAACCCTGCAGCATTTCTTCGCCCTCGCCTCAAGGTCTTCGTCTACGCTATTTTGGAGATTTGTCTACGGGTGGCAAAAAAAAAGCATGGCCTGGTAGCGTTGTGTGTGTGTGTGTGTGTGTGTGCGTTTTTTCTTTAGCTTTCGTGGACCGGACCAAACGATAGAAACATTTCGGGGAGGTGTTTTTGTGTGTGTTGCCTCGCGTCAGCGTGTAGAGATAGATGACCAGCAGCCAGACTGTTTCTTCGGCCTAGTGCTTCGACCCGAACCATCATATCTCGTGTCGGGGTTTTTCCTCGGAAGGAGAATCGAGGTGGTTAAAGTGCACGTCCTTCCAGCTGATGTCCGTCAGCTATTGAAGTACCGTTTTCTTAAACCTTTCCCCACCCACCCACCTGTGTGGGACATAAATTATACCTGCAGTTTCTCGACGGCGCTCTGCTATGGTAAGTCAAACGCGTTTTTTAACATAGAATTTCTGCTCGTGTTACGGCATTTCTTTGAAATTGTATTCCGATTGCAATACGAGCTGCATGTATGAAGAATTTGATGCGCTTTAAAGCATTAGCGGTGATTTGCAAATAGTGGTGAGCGCGCGCCAATTTAGTCAAAAGTTCAATTAAAATGCTACATTTCGTAGAAGTGATTTTTAATGACAATGAGTGAATTTGAATGACTGAATCAGTAATCCATTCAATGTTTTTCATCGGATTAAAAGAGTCAGCATCACCTAAGGAATTGATGTAAGATTGTTTTGTTAATGTGAACCATATTTTCTGGCTTGAGCAAGATGTTCTATGGGTTGTGCAAGTTTTTATTTCCATTCTTAATACGGGGTGTTGTGACCTCTACTATTTAAATTTTGAACCCATCCAATATGTTCAACGTATTTGTCGGTCGAGCGAGCGTGTAATTCAAGCGAGTCTTGTGGCGCTGCGGTCTCCTCTCGTCTTAAACTTCTACATGTATTTCGGCGCCAAGTGGCGGCAGCGCAACTCGTTTTGCTTTGCGCATAGGATGTCGTCGGCTGAAATATTTAATAGTAATTTAATCGCTGCTCTAAAGCGGGTTGTGATGTGGTTGCCACTGCAGTGAATCTAGTACGAGAACGCAGTGTGGGAAATGGTAAAACAATTAAAATGTAGACAACAATATTTCCCCGGCAAGGCTGAACGACCAATATAGTGCGCGGTCGCTAAACCTTTCCAAAAGTCAAAGGTTTTTCCTGGTTCCATTGCGTGTGCTGTTTGGTGATGCCAGCAAACGTGCGAAAATGCCACCTAAAAAGGTAAACTGGTTGTAGTTCGTTCAGTGTAGCAGTGGTGGACACACTTTCGGGTTGGCGCACTGCAAACACCCATACCAAAATTGGCAAGTCCCATTCAAAATTGTTTGCGACGTTCCCCAACACCTATTTGAGAGCCAGCAATCAAACAAGCAGCGCGGTTTTCACAGTTTCTGTCCCGTATCGTTTTCATTTTGATTTGTTTATGAGAAAATGCGTTTTTTCATTTTTGCGACATGCGATTATTATTTTTGTTTAGATATTTCCCAATACACTGAAAATTACAGTTCGAAGAAATTCGAAAGGAGAGAAAATTGTTGATTTGGATTTATTTGCGCAAAGAACGTCTGGAGCTTGGAATCCACACTAGCTTTTGTACCATCATATAATAACTAAAGGATAGATGTTTCAGAAATTAATTTTTTGTTGCGAGAAATCATTCTACAATGTAATATTAGGATTGATTTTTATTTATCGCAGTTATTTTTATTTGTATTGGTATTTTGTAACAATTAACAGTGATTAAGAAAAAGAGTATTGAATTCTTGATTATTTCGATTTCAATACATGATGAATACATTTAAAGTTAATACTGGTGATAAGATTAATTCATACCGAAAAAGTACATTTTCAAGTACAACGATATGTTTGATTAGCTTGTACTTGTATTTATTTATTTTAAAGTAAATATTGAATGCCACTAATGAGTCTCCCGGGCTGCACGAAACTCTATTATTCGCAATTACCAGTTCTAAATAAAATAATAATAAAATATTGTTATAAAAGCGAGTTCGCCACTCGGTTAGTGCCTACTTCATTCGGTCTGTCCCGAATTCACCATTTCATATGTATCCAATATTGTCCAATATTTTTTAAGAAACTAAATCAAAATGCATAAAATAATGTTTTAAGGCGTAAATTTTGATTTATGCCATTGTGTACGTTCCCTCCTTTATTTAATGTAGAAACAATTCGCTGCGAATCGCGGATTTCAGACAGAATGTAAAGAAAGCCTTCGATGCAGTAGGTTTTTTGATGCAACATATAATGACAGGTTGTAATGATAAAAATAGTTCTGTCCGTGTGGGGATTAGCTAATCAAGTACATACACCGATCAAGATTATGTGCTTCATCGATTCTGAGAGTCCATTGACGCTGCTTACTGAAACTCGCTCGAGTTCGCAGTCAAGAGCCATAAACAATTATCATTTCAGCCTCCAAAATAAATTTATATTCTGGATTACTTTATTTTGGTATTTGGATTATGATGTCGGGCAATTGATCTGTAACAATTAACCAATTTGGACTAATACTTTATTTTATTTAAAGCGATACAGAAGCAATGTTCGTATCATGTTTTGCGTGAGCTCTGTGCAAGGGAGTAAAAAAGTGAGCGTATTGTGATTAAAGATTGGTCTTGCTTAGAAAATAAATGGTTCTGTTACTTTTCCTTTATCATTTTGTTGTAAAGAGGCCTTAGATGCATGGCGTTGTAACGTTGGACTATTCTTTTCTCTGCTATTTATTGACTTTAAGCTATATTTAAAGAGTGCAAGATAAAGTGTTGTTTGGTGCAACCACAGTCGTAGTTTTAACAAATTTGGCCTGACATTTGCGTTTCTTATGCCAGATCCAAAGTCGCCAAAAGTTCAACCTAAACCCTTTTGGTGTCTGCACGCAAGCCAAGTGGACAATATCATCATCATCCAAACGCGCAACGGGTTGGATAGCGACGGGTGGCCGCGGGTGGCTTGGAGCACTTTAGAATCGAGTGACAGGCCATTCACGTAACCGTAAATAATTCGCCAGTCCAGAAATGCGAGAGAGTAAATGTGGCGGAACAGAGGAACGTTATTTGAAAGAAAAATTACTAGTTGTCAGATTTGGTAGGCCTATACATATACATGTATATGAACGCGCCATGCAGCGAGAATGTCCTCCTTAGACCATCGCCTGAGCCCTGAACGCGAGCCCGTTTTATTGTACTGAGGTGAATTTGAATATTTGCGTGTACGTGTACGTATTTTCAGCAGGCCAACTTTATCCCAAAGATTGGTATTGAACTTTATTAATATTTTAATTCAAAATTCGAAGCGGTTAACACGGGATGGTAACACATTGCCCAATGAAACATCTGAAGACTATATTTCTAAATTTCAGCGTTGATAATTTATTTTATACTAGAGAAATTACCAGGCTTCGCTTGAAAGTTCCCGTCATTCAACGAAATGTTTGTTTTAATATTTGAAACCTCTGTTTGTTTCCTTATGTGTCATGGCAATGCTGCAAAAAGAACCCTTGCTTTTAATTTATTTTATAGGTTTTGCAAACGCTTTGCAATTTAAGTGCCTAATCTGCTTGAAACACAAAAGCATTTTATTGCGAATTTGTTAATTGTTATCGATTAAACTATTTACAAATAGATGGAAATATGACTGGCAGCATTGGTAGCATGCGATATTGACTGCGCCATTTTGGAGAAGTGGCGACTCCATATTTGAATTTTCTGGCGAAGCGATGTTTTTAAAAAACTTTAAAAAAATCTTAATTGATATCTGAAATAACTTAAGCTCCACCACAAATTTGAGGTCACTACAGCTCGAATTTTATTCAATTTCGTCAAGCCATTCGTAAGTAAACGTGGAAACAGACAGATCTTAGGATTATAATATAGATTTCTCAACATCATTTCGCCAGCCTGGTATTTCTTCTGTTAAGAAAGTCAAATTTTCGCCCTCGTCGTATGCGTGTGGGCCTATGGCATCGGGAGGATGCAGCAGGATTGCGCTGCATGCCAAATTGCGTTTAGGTCATCTATGATCTGCGCTAACTTGCTAAACAAGTCACGAACCAATACGGTTAGAGATATTCTCTTACATATTTTTGGATTGTCCCGAGCATGTGAGTTTATGCGCGCGCCTATAAAAAAGTACATGTATTATATGGCAAGTGTCAATAGACCTGAATGTGCTGCCGCGTACGTTTGTCTTCCTGGGACCAGTCATTTGTGAATGACGATACGATGGATGTGTGATAACCGAGAGTCGCGGGTCTCACGAGAACCATACTTTTTGCATTGAGTCAAATTTCGTAAATATTTCTGTAGCTTCATCTACATCGTTGAATGTGAGGCTGCACGTAAGAAATTGAAGCAGGTTTGTTCCGGATTGTTTTGCGATGTCCGTCATTTCAGTGCTAAAGAGACATTTTCTTAAGATAAATATACATCTGCTCGATAGCCTGTAAACATTCTAGGATTTACGTCTGGTAAAATGCCCTGTGGATTGAAACACATGGATGATTAATGCGCGAAAGTTGTGGCCACTGTATTGAGTTTTAAACAAGCTGTGCCACTGCTGCACTGCTTAAGGCAGTGATGGTGGTTCGCGTAATCCTGAGTAACCTATTTTTTAATTCTTATCTTTTGTTTTTGAATGGATGGGGAAAAATCAGGTTTGTGAAAAAATATTATAAAAAGCAAATTTTGTTAGGAAGCGAAACAAGAAAAAAAGCTAAACTCTAATAATATTTTGAATACAGTTTTTCAATCTTCATCTTATTCTCACAGTACCACGGTCGCTTAAGTCTGTCACAAGGATTGAGACAGGGAAGGGTCGCGTTTTGTGGTTAGTGCGTTGTGACTACTATGGTCGAAATCACTGTTCCAAAATCCGGCCGAGGCTTCTTGAAATTGGAAGAAATTATTTTGTATTTTATCGCACCCACTTTCGGAATGGAAGTGAAGCTGTACTTTTTACTATGCCAAGATACACTTTAAATATTCCTGACAATACATGAAGCCTAGCCTAAAGACAATTTGAATTGAGTTGTTTATTTGAATTGAGAGTTGTGATTTGAAAAAAGATCATATTTTAGATATTGGGAATGGTTAAAAAATATGAACACAGCTTTAGATCATTCAAAATACGATCAAAATGAGTACACGTACAGCGTACATGTCGCCAAATTAAATATCAAGAGAATTAAGCTATTTAATTTTTTTTGTTGATTAGATTGAAAAAGTTTGCCCACCACTGCTATCATGTGTACCTAAAGCAAGCACGCCTATCGACTCGTAATCCTGTGACCCACATCACCAAAAAATAGGATGTTGTCAACACAATTTGGTCTTGCCTGTATCGACGCCCCGTAGTTAAATAAATATCGATACATTTGGCATTATGTGAATATAGACCGAAAGACTGCCTTCATCTTGAGCAACTCGTGCGTCCTCCTCAGATCCAGTGTCGCGTCAAAACTAAAAACAAGAAATGGTTTGGCGAAACCTGATCCAGTCGATTTCGGTGTTCTCATCAGTTTGCTCTTGATTTGGTTTTCTAATTTGACCATACGGGATATGCTTTTCTAGGACTACGGCGTCGACAATGATACAACTTATTTTCATTCTTAATTTGCGTCTACTCAAACCTGTTTATCGTATTTGTGCACTTTTTGTGTTTTGAACAAAAATCATCTCAGTGTTGCCATGCATTTTTCTCCGAATTATTTGTTAAGGTGGTCCACCAGCGTGTTCACCCTAAAATTTCCCCCAGGAGGCGACCTGGTAATTTTGCCTAGTTCAGGCTTAGCATAAGCTACTTAGGTAGAGATCTTTAGGATAATACCTGAAATCGTAATTCCATGCAATGCATTTTTAGTGTTTGTTTTACTGCTGATTTTTTGCAATAAATAGCTGTATGCAGCAGTGATTCTCAAGAGGATTGGCCGTGTCCCCCTTCTGTAATCTGCATGAGCGAAAATGTTTTCGTAGAGTGTGTTGTGGGGTAGCTTTCGAATAAATTACCTCTATACGACTTTCTCAAAAGAAATGAGTTTGTTTTGACTATTTCGAATGGAAAATGGAAACGCGCGCTCTCTTAATTTAGATCCACCCAAAATGTCTGAATTTGTTCTGGGAACGAGGTCACACCTTTTATTAAATAATTTTTTTAAAATTAATGATTTACGGGTATTTCTTAGGAATGCTCTTGTACTTTGCCTGACAGGTAACAAAAATACTCGTAGAAAATCGTACTTACAGATCGTACTTCGAAGCAATAGTTGCTAAAAAGTAGCTTGTATCCAAAATGATAGATATGAAACCGATAGTAGGTAATTGTTTATCGACGATCTTGTTGCCGACTCTATCGCAATAATACTAAATTTTTTGTAACTTGTATCCTTTGTTCAGCAATTTTTAAAGATTGATTACTCTTATTTATGAGAATATGAACTATGTTTTCATTCGGCAGTTTTTGTCTAGCTCTCAGCTAGTTTTTCACTTTAATTACCTTGATTTAATTATTTTATCAAAGACAACAGATGTTCTGGCTTAATGGCGTCCCCCCCCTCTTCCATTCCCTTGTTTCACCCGTAGATTTTATTTCGGTGCGTTTGTATAATACCGGTAGGGTATATAGCACAGTGACACTAAGCAGTAGCAAAGGCACGAAAGTAAAGCGTTTGACATAGTTAGAGTTCGGCCTACACGATTGCAAATTTCACCTGCATCGGAGTACTCCGTATATGTCGTTCTTTAAGTCGGCTGTGAAGGAATGGTGTCTAAGATTCGCTGTTTAGTATCATATTCCTTGCTTGCTATGGCAATTATAAATACTTATTTTTTAATTTAATTTGTTCTATCTTTTCTTCAAATTGTGTTCTTTTGAGTATAATTGATTACCATTGCATTTTTGGAACTTTTTATAGCTGAAACATTAGGATTATTTTGCATTTAATTGTTCAAATGTACATACTGGATTAGGGAATATTTATTGGCATCTGCATTATACATTCTAACAAAATTGTTGAGAACCACTTTGCATTGCACATTTTACGGAGTTAAGCGTTCACAAAAGCGTACAAGCGGTTATATAAACAAGAGATCAGAGGCCCCCTTGGTCAGCGAAGCGCGCCAGCGTGAAAGGTTAAAATATATGCAGTTTCAAAACACCCATTTTATATGGCTACAGCCAGTAGAACCAGTATGCAAAAGTTGTGTTTAGGGCGAGCGAATAAAAAACATATTCATAGGTGCGTGTATGCATTTATGCGCCTTGTTCAGGACTAATCGTGGAGGAATGATACCTAGACAAGAAACTCAAGCGGTTTTATTTGTACTGTATATGTTGGCAAGCATGCGTATGACTTCATGTGTCGCCAAAGAAACTGGTTTGCCGGCCTATAAATATTTAAATGGCACTATAAATGTAAGCATGCTAGACAAATTATAGTTTTAATTACTATTTTGGGAACACGTACTGTGCCGTCTGGTCTGAAATTAATTAACAGGATGGAACTGTTGATGTACAGGTGTCATATCGCATCATATTTGTTTACATTTTAAGTTACATTTATGTTTGTTTGGCTTACCCCAGCAAAAGATAAATTCTGTTAGGACTCTGATCACCTCTTGTACGACATTAATTTGTATACACTCTCATTGTAGCCAAGAAATGAGATCAAAACTTAAAATGTCTGTAACTGACAAGCAATTGGGTGGATGGGGGAAGCGCATATCCGTTATAGGATTGCTTTTGAAATGTCATTATAATTGTAGTTTTGTTTTTGTAGTTTGAAAAGTTTTTATATTTTTATAGTTTGAATACCCAACATATTTAAATAATTTAACTCTTTCATGCCGAGAAATAAATTTTCCCTTGGAGAAGATGTCTATCTGCTTCACATCGGAACAAGACAAATATCAAAGCGATCGAAGAAGATACCAGTCCAAATCTTTTCCTGTTAGCATGCCTGGCAAGGAAATGACACTTTCAGCGAATTGCAAAACCACAATGCCGAAAACAAATTTGTTGTTGCGAAAACGAGTGGAACTGTTGCTTCGGTGCCAACGACATAGTTGGAAAGTACCGGTAATTGCTAAGTATCTAGTGATCTTATTTGATTCTGTCGTGTCTGCCAACAATCAGAAGTAGGCCTATAACATAAAGGTTTTGTCATCCAAGCTTGCGACAGTCTGGTCTGTGTGAAAGGCGGGCGCGTTTTCAATGCGAGGATTGCCTTATTATGGTGTCGTAGTCTGTTAAACTCTTTTTCAGTTCTTTAATTGTTTCTTTTACGATAGTGTATGGTGGACACTACAGGAGATTCTGCACCCCTCTTGGTGCTAAAAATACTATCTACTCGCCCTCACATATTTTTTAAGAAACAGCTCGATTTTACAATAAGTGTTTTGTGACCGACAGATTCACGTCTAACTGATAACGAGTGTGGGCCGATTTCGTCTTGTCGTCTTGGTTCATTTTACTTTTGTTGTATGTTATGTTGACTTAATTATTTTCTAGTTATTTTCATGTTTTGTTGAATTTTTTTTCGACTAGCATGAAAATTGAGTGTTAAAATATGAGGTCATGAATATACCGATCACTGCACGGATAATGTTTGAGTTTTTAATTCCATCTTGTAAATGACTCTAATGGCTATTGTTACGGGCAGGTGCTCGTTAGTTTCTTCATTATTTCTATAACCTGCAGTACAGACACGTACTTGCAGGTTATCGTGTCGTGTATATAGACAAGCGTAGCAACTAATTAGTAGTACAGTTCGAACAAGGGCAACAACTCCCAGGAACAAAAACAGAATTTTCGTAGTTTCAGTTTCGTTTACTGTTATTTTTATTATTTCGTAGCTTGTGAGTTTTTTTTCCTATAATTCTGTGTGAATTTGTGCAATGACTAACAGCGATCTGATAACGACTTTTTTGTGCGAGGCGCATATATTAATATGTTCAAAATAATATTTACGACTGCATCCAATTTAAAATAATCGAAAGTACTACGATTTTTGCAGCTTCAGTAAGTCAGTTCGGGGATGACTCAACCGGCGCATTCAGAAAATAAATGAAAGAAAACTAATTTTGTTTTCCTAATGTCGTATTCAAAACTTATTAAACGGTCTTCCTGGAATGAATTCCTATTTATAAAATTACAAGCGGGTAAGCCCGTCTCAAGGACGGGAACACAGTGATTCGTTGATTTTGGGTAATATCGAGGTTTTGTGAG
>JAQGBY010003281.1:0-19782 GCA_034698785.1 Mycogona germanica
AGTATCTGATTGAGTCCTGCAATCCCCAATTATCTTAGTGATTAACTATCATCGGCTCCTACCTCCTTATATGAATTGAAGGAGTAGTTAAATTTGATTAGGCTTACATGACACCTAACTTTTGGTAGTCTTCTGCAGGATTTACACACGCTAGCATACTGGAATTTTAAACGCCGTTGATAGAAGGTATCAATAATCTGTAATCCTTCTACGTTTTGAAGACGTTGTAAAATGTAGGAAATCTCTGAAAAGATTCGAAAAAGTAGCCTTAAAATTAAACTTTCTGTTGTAGAAAAATGGACTGAATTTGCTGGCGTTGTTCGTGAGTAATGGCGTCGTTTTGGCGAGTTCTTGTCACGAATCCATATTTCCATCAGTGTCATCCCTGGATGACGCTGCCACCAGCAATCGAATACAGTAAATTATCTTTTTTAAATCTTGACTTCAAGATAATTTCTCAGAGAAAGATTTGACAGTAATTCAACAATTCAAAATCGAACATGAATCCCTGGAACACGAATCGAATACAGTAAATTATCTTTTTTAAATGTTGACTTCAAGATAATTTCTCAGAGAAAGATTTGACAGTAATTCAACAATTCAAAATCGAACACAAGAAAATTGTTCGAGCGTTTCATCCGGAACGAGGAAGATTTTAAGAGTTTCAATTTTTTGCCCTGGGCGGACGGAAATCCGCCGGAAATTGTGGCGCAACTGACCCCCCTGTTCACACAGTCACTGATTCCTCCTTCCTACTGGCATGTTCCATTCGGTCAAAATGTTCAAAAATTCTGCTAAAAAGTAATAGCTGTCTCCATAATTCATTCCAGTTTTAAGAGGCGTCCTGGGAAAACTAGTAATAAGTTTTTCCGCCATTGCTTTGTGTGTGTGTGTGCTGGGTCTTAATGGAGCTGTACGCGGGGCGAGCGTTGTTTATGGGGAGACGGACCCAGCATGGGAAAAAATGATTTTCGCCACTAACCAACTTTGCAAACTTCGTGTTGCTTGCGAGGAGGAGGGGGTTTGTTTTTCCTCGATTTCGTGGTTTTTCACTTTTATGACTTAAGGGGTGGTGCTGGGGGTAGGGGAGGGGGTGGGGTGAGGGGGGATCACTGGCAGACGATTTAATGGCCGGTCTGGGAGTCCGTCGAGGTGTGGCGGCCAACCTCGGGACGATCCGCCGGGCCGCAGAATTCGGAACGTCATTCCATCAAAATTCCATAACTCACTCACTACGCAACCTAAATTTTGTGTTTTACGCATTTATTAGACGTTGTTTTGGGATGTTCGAAACAAACCAGTGTTTGACAACGGTACTTATCAAGCACTGTACAGTACAAAATAATAAATTTTAGAGTGAAACGTCAAAGCAAGAATTCATAAACTCTTTTTAAAATTGAATTTATTTCCGGGACCTCTATTTGAAGGCAATTGACAATTTCTTTTGAAGTTCAAATGTAGCTCAGTTAGTTGACAAATCATGGCATAATCTTGACATCTTGATGAAAATCAGAAGACCTGACGTGAGGTGAGCTCCAAAATTTAAAGACATCCTTTTGGACGAAGCCAGAGAAGTTTCTTTTAATTTGTTGGCGCTCTTTGGTGGAGTGACTCAGCCTTTTTATTGTTCCTTTTTACGTGTTGCCAATTTCCTGGAGTCGACCACAGTTTCGTGTGTGATTCCGTATTACTGACGCCAAAATAAGATTTATAATCTAATACATTTTTTGTTGTTTTCAATCAACTCGTCGTAGCCCAGTCGGTATTGCTACTGGCTGTGGCTCGGCGGTCCCGGGTTCGATTCCCGGCGCGGGCTCTCGAATATTTCGATCCCGGGGTACTGGTCGTTCCCCCTCGCACAGTGCATAAGCACTATGAGGGGGACGTAAGGCCTGTAGTGCGGTGGTCTACAGTTGATAGGATAAAAAAAAAAAAAAAAGTAATTCAATAATTGTTTTCATGAATAATGAATGTCAGACGTCAGTTCATTGGTTTCTCTTTTTGAAATAATGAATTTGTCTTCAGAAAACACGAAGAGCGTCGATATAGTCTGCGGCACGCACAAGTTGGCCAACCCTTGGCCCCTGTCCAGCGCCTGCGGTGTCGATACACAAACACAAGGCTGTGAATGATTAATGGGAAACCAGCCGGGCCTGCGGGCCGCGTCGCGGAAACGAATTAACCCACATGTAAACCGCCAGATAATTACCTCGATGAGATGGGAACCAAAGAAATCGAACGGTTAGATAACACAGGCTGTTGACATTTCCAGTAGCACATATTTCGTTCGCCAGCGGTCAGCGCATCTCTGTCTGAGGACGCTCGATTATCCATCAGTGGAAAAAAGAAATTCAGCAATATCGCATCGGAAAATCTGCCTTTCTATCTTTATGGTGACAAACTTTTTATTAATAGTGGTGATGCAGTGGCAATGACCTGCGATTGTCAACCTCAGCCATGAATCGACGACAGCTTGCAGCTAAATATTTGCGACAAATTTGGACATACCATTTCGAGCGGAGCCGGATTTTTAAAATGTTGAAGAAACTTGCACTTTAGCCAATCAAATTATGCTTTTAAAAAGTTGTTTGATAAACGAGAGTGGTTTAAAATTATGATAAACATTCATTTCTGAGAACGATTTGTTCGATTCCAAGTCTGATGATCCAATGATTGATTAAACCAAAACACAAAAACATGATGAACCCATTCAAAAGCCATTAAGGTTCAGACCTTGCCTATACAGAGTTCTGTATACTTGAAATCAACAGATAATTTATACTTGATAAAGAAATGCCAGAATTTTACTAATTTAAAGTCTAAAGTTGTTAACATTTTCCAAGATACATTCGATTGATTCGATTGAACAATATTATTGTACTGGGCGACAGTCGCGTTTCTGTTGTCTCCAGTTTTGTGGCCACTGTCAAGTGTGATTCGAACTTTGGACAAAGTAGCCGCGCGTTGTATTATGTATAAATCCTGAGTTTCTGTTTTTTTATTGTCCCGGGGATTATTTATGGGGGTATTACCGCGCGAGCGATCGTGTTTGGAACCCCGCTGTACTACTCACCTTATCCCACCTCTCCCCTCAATTCCCATCCCTGTATCCCCCTTCTCCTCCCTTTTGGTCTAGGGTTGCCCACACCGGTGGGCCACCCCATCAGAACGCTGACAAATGAAAACGAACACTTTTCTCATCTCATAACCGGAAACTCCATTAAGGAACTCCCTCCCTCCCAAAAAATATGGAAGAAAAATTAAACATGTAATATAGCATGTAACATGTAATGTAATAATTGTGTGAATTGGGCACAAAGGGGGTTCGTGTCTAGCTAACTTTGGTCTTCAAACAGCCGTTTGAATCCGTCTTAAACTAACGTGATGATCGATTTTAAATAAATATCAAGGCCCATGCTGCGCAAACGTTTGATTTAAGCCGCACTAGTTGGTCTCGAATTTCCATGACCATCGGAAGTCCCAACATATGGTTGGTAAGGAACCAATGATAAACCGCATTTGGCAGTTGATGTCGATGACATATTATCAGCGTAGCAGAACTGGTTGCCGCGGACGTTCGTGGAAATGTAATTTCGAGTGTTTTTGTTATAAACTTGAAGGCGTAGCCCATATTGCGTTGAAGATAGGTGGTCGTCGTCCACTCCACGTCCAGCACACAAAGTTCGGTTCAACAATAGCCATACGACTCCATGTATTGGACACGTTTGCGGAACTATGGAAGTTGGTAGGGTGGGGGGGGAGGGATAAAATGTGTGGGGGGTGGTGGTAAATATTGTTCGTGGGCCACCTGCAGAACACGCAGGGGCACTCTTACGAATGAGGGCGATAAGGGGATGCTTAAGGGGGTGGTGAAGAGGGGCGATCTGCTTTGATAGTGGGGGTGTGGGGGTAAGGGATGAAGAGGAGGGGGTATAGGGGGGTGGGGGTTAAAACCGGTGTGGAGTGCATTGGTGCGTAATGTTTTTCGGATGGCTACGCGTGCCGTCTGCCTGCGGTATTCACGTGCCGTAGACTTCACGTGCAGCCAGCGATGGCCGGACCGGATTAGGCCCACAAAAAGAATGCTGCCCCCCCTCGTCTCTGAGGGAGGGAGGAGGTGGGGGGGGGGGCGTTGAGAAATAATGGGCCGGGGTTTTGTGGGTTTGAGGGGTGGACTGTGTGACATTCGCGTCCTCCAAAGACCTTGTATGTGGCTCAGTTAAGTTTTGCAGGTTCCATCAGGAATTAATTGACGAATTATCATTTTTGCGGTTTTTTCTTGTGATTTTCGGTGTTCTCATGAAGTGAAGACAGTTGAGAGGTTTCTCAAATGAAGCCTGAATGTGAAAATGAATTCTCAAATGAAGCCATAAAAATGAATACAAGGAAAGGCAGAGTTGGCGAGACAGAGTTTTCAAGTCAAGTGCAAAAATTCAGTCTTGTCCAGTAAGCTAACTCTTTTTGTATAGAGCTGACAAGAGGACAGCAGAAACTGAAATAGATAAACGGAACCGTGTGATAGCACTTCTAGTAAAATCTCCTTTTTTAAATTCAAGAAGAAAAAATACGACTTGCGCCACTCTGGCTGGAGTCTTGGGTTTTTCATTCTGGATAAGCGCGTTTGGATAACTGAATAAGACGTAACATGGGAAAAATTGAATAATTAATCCGTGCAAAAATTCTGCTTCTAAAACATAAAAATTCTCATATACATATAATGAGAATTTTACGGGTAACTGTGATATTTATGTGTCTTACGTGTGTTCTCTTAAGTAATTTCAGTTTTTTCTTTCACTCCCTATTCGACAAAGGATTACACTGTATTAATACAATTTTTATTAATATTTAGTTATTGAACCAACCAACGTCATGCGCAGTTTGCAAGCTTCCTTGGTGCTAACGCACTGTGTGGAAGCTCGCCGAACCAAAATAGGATATAAGTCGGTGTCACAGAGAGCATGTAATAATTCAGAATCTACACAGTTACATATTCATAATTTGTACCAATATCCAAACCTTTTTTAAACTAATTTTTAGAACGTCTGCATGATATTAAATTGAAAAAGGGTGTTACATCTCTTTCATTCGGGACAACACCGAATGAAAGAGACGAACACGAATGGCGGACTCGTCTTTTTATAATAATATTTTACTATTTTAATTTGAACTGGTAACTTTTGTAACTGTTGATACACTCGTACAGAGTATAACGTGTTAACTAAGCAAAGTAATGGGAAATTGATTTTTCACAAAAAATGTGATCGCAAGTTTCGCCGAACATCATCGTTTGAAAAAAGAAAAAAATGATAAATGTGACCATTTTAGCCTGATCATGTGTTTTTTTCTTCAAAAGTCTAGTGTATAAACTAGTCAATTTTCTTGCGAAATTCGCTATAACCTATATATAAGGTTGCCTCGGGATTCGTCGTCGTTAAGTTTTCTATAGAAAACTCGGCCAGCATCAAGCTCGATCCGTGTGACATCCGGTTAAAATGTGAGCGTATCGCTGGCGTTCCTGTCACGTGACGACGACAGGATATAAAAACAACATGTTTGGTCGACATATATAGACATTTGACAATGAGTTTATTCGACGATATCGTAATTTGTTTTCTACAAAACAACGTTCTTTCAGTTATCGAGGACGTCTGTTTGATTTCGAACGAAATTACATGGACGAGCAAATTAAGATTTCAAAAGTCCTAATTCCCGACGACGAAGATTGGTTCTTACGCCTGCTCGAGTCATGCGAACCTATCCACTTCAGTTTTAAAAATTACCGAGTCCTGCCCGATTTTGATTGTGTCAAGAAATATTATACTACAGAAGGAGGCGAGATTATTACGGGTGAAACGGCAAATTTTGAATTCGCAGTTTTCTCCAGAGTGACCGCGCGTGGTGTGTTTTATGTGATCGTCAATTGTTGACGTATCATTTAGTGAAACAGTGTAATCGTTCGCATCTTTGTAATCGTGTTTGGCATTCATCTTACAACGGCGCATGTCCCAATTACCGTTGTGCCAACATCGATACTCACGGAACTTGCTACGACTATCCAAATTGCTTAGTTCCAACCGTTCCACTATTGTCACCTATTGTTGACGGTCCGGCTAACAACACCAACAACAACAATTGATGAACTTGGGACTGTGTATGACACAAGAGGTGGATTTTTGTGAAACATCGGAACCAGACGAACCAAATGATAACACGGATAACGCTGATGGTACAATTACTTTGGACTGTTTAAAAATTCTCCTAACCTGTTTGGACAGTTTTGATTTACGCATATTTGAAAAGTTTTTGGTGGCCAGAAGTGGTTGCCTGAGCCAATTTTACGTGGACTCGATAAATTTGTTACTTGCTTTATTATCAACGAAGAATGATGGAGCACTTTGACATTGCCAGACTTGTTGAAACGTTTCGCGGTTCTCAACGGGTCTACGTAGGTGTTAGGGGTTTTGAGGAGTTAAATCACTGGTAAATCCCCTTAACAAATATTTTATACATGTCAGCTGTCTTGCAATATGACAGTCCTGCAGAAGCTGAAATAGGATATACTTTGCATCAAAACGTCTCAAGTGGATTCACCGGACAACTGTTTGCAATGGTCATCCATGATGACCACCTCCAGGTCATCCACGACTGCGCATATTCGAACCGCAGTTGCCGGTGCAGTTTCTTCAAAGAGACTGAAATTAGACTACACCTCAGGGGATCCAATCACTCGACTCACAGAGTCCGACTGGACAAACATCATCCTGTATTTCTCGACGGATGGCCGACGAATGGCAAACGTTGTCGTGCGAGGAACGATGGTCGAGCTATCGTTTCCAGTGGAGAATATGGAACTCTCGGGATCTGACCGACGTGAACCCCCGGGATCATTGGAGGCATGCTCTTCGATCAGGAACCTACAACTTCGAGCCGAACAACCCGATCAACAAGATGATACGCCAGATGGAGGACGTGGACCACGTAGTGAAACACATTTTTTAAAAAACGGAGGATCGAAGCGAGTTTAACAGAAAAAATGATTTATTTTATTTTAACGCATCCGACAAATCCAAAAAAAGAGGTAACTCTAAATCCATATTGGTTAAATCATTATACTTGCAAACTTATTCGAAAAGATAATAAACAATTACAGGTTTTATTAGAATATCTTAATCAAAAGCTTTGTTATAATTCTGTTTACGATTTTATGAAAATTTATAAAAATCCTCTTTGTGTCCCTCGTTTTTCTGCTGGTTATATGGTTTAGCAAGATTTAGCAAATGGGTGAGTACATACTGTATATTGCTAACCGTTAACATGCCCATATAGAATATTGTATGGAGATGGACGTCTTATGTAATATTGAATAATATAATTGCCATAATTAGCATCGATAACTGCGAATTTAATTATTCGCTATGCAATAATCAGCGTTACAGATTTTTACAATCTCATTTGAACAAATCTCGATTTTGTGATGGGTCTCACGAGGAATTCCAAACTTGCGTTTGAAGCCAAGGCGTACCCGGATCCCATTGTTCGTAAGTTTGTGGGGACAATCTGGCATCCTCTATATGTACAATGGTCCTGGGGCGATCATTACAGGGTGCTAAAATCACAATCATTGTCACGGTCACATATCAACGAAAGTGCGAAACTCGCCTAGTCAGATATACTAGTACAATATTAGGTTAGAGAACAAGAAATGCTAGCTAGGTAGAAAAAAGATATGACTGATAAAATCTCAAGTCTAACATCAGTCTTAGACCTTTTTAATCCGAACTTTTGTTGAAGAAAATCCTACAATAAATTGATAAAAATCAAAATAATAGTGTAATTATCGGTGTCTCAGTAGATCCGAATTCAGAAGAATTACTTCAAATCGGGGGGAAACCAACTTACGTTACTGGTATGGCTGTTAGTTTGAGTTGTCCCCGAATCTGCCGCACGAAGCTATGTAGACAAGATCTTTGTTATGAAGGCCGTAGATTGTAATCCGTTTTTATCTCAATTTAGGGACCTCAATTCTATGACGAGGACCGAGATCCAACAGAAACTTTCACAGGGGTGTTTTGTTCCCGGGGACTCATTCGATCACAAGAGGGCTAGAATCCCCCTCTCGTCTAGATTGAAACCCTATTGGAGAGTGAGACTGAGTCACGTTTGAAATGTCTGTGTGTATTGGGGTCATAAACCAATCGGATTTGAAAATCATGGCGATTTTAATCTGGTCAGCGCCATTTGATTACACAATGTACATACAGAGCACATTTAATGATATTGTCCTATTACAGATTGTATAATACGGAGTAAAGTTAAGAAAAGAGTCCTAAAATGTCGAAAAATGTTTTGAAAAGCGCTCTTTTTCTCGCATATTACGGTCAAAAATAATCAGATTGTTATTTTTTTTGCTTCCAATCAACTGTAGTCAACCGCACTACATCCCCCTCATGGTGCTTAGTTATGAAATTTGGGTATAATTAAGATAACTGTATCCCCTTTCGAATACCTTGACTCAAATATAAATTTTCAAATTTGTCACTAATTTGTTATTTGTAATCTTGCGCATTGTAATTGCCGGTGACGCTTGTCGAGATGCAAATTACCGTTGGCATACGTAACTGTGCAACGCGTTTGGTCAAGTCTTGTTGACTTATGAAATCAACGATAACTCATTCATGTAGAAATAACAAACAATTAACAAAAAGTATTGTATATTTCTTAAATTTGCTGCAAATTATAATTTTGAAACGAGTCAACTGCTCCATGTGTGAGCTCTTCATCAGCGTTGCTGAAAGTCATTATTTTTTGTCCAAACGCGCTCCATCAGACCGTTTCATTCTCTGGATACTAGTCCCTATTTTATTTATGTTTCCCAACGCGACCCCACACGTGACTCCACCGCGCATTCAGCCAATCCCCCATCTCAATGCAGACGACGTCGAGATTGGACCGGATGAGCGATTGGGGGCGCGTTGTCACAACGAGATGTTCTCCCCGCCATTGTTGCTAATTTCTAAATCAGCGCACGTCTGGCGTGAAATATATCAGTTTTTGGGCTCTGGCGGTTCTGGTCGCGTGTGTGCGACAGGAGGGACCTGATCGATTTACCCCCTCCCCCTGCTCCCCCCTCCCACCTTTATCCCTTCACGTCACATACTCTCGACCCCCTGAAATCGTGCGAGCCGCTTATCACGACATCGCGGGTTCGGAACCCGCCCTCCCCTACCGCCTTTGTTCGCCGCAGACTTGCCCGCGTAACGCGCGATAGTGATGAACGATCAATTCCCCCTCCCCCTCCCCTCTCTCATTTATCTCCTCTTTCACCGAGTCCAGGGTTTTATCAGATACCCCGTCTCTGATGAAGGGCTGGCTGAGAAGAGTGCAGAAATCTACCGTACTATGAGATATTTGTTAAGGTGGTCCACCAGCGTGTTTACGCCACACGCGACCACCACGCTTTTACCGTTTCTAGAGCTTGGTCCAACCGGAAGTTTCGCCATTTTATATGAATATGTGACGAATTCCAAGCCTGGGTATTTTGTCCGAGTACGTATAGTGTGTGAAAATACATGCTGGGACACTGGGTGATATCAGGTGCCTGTGCGATGATATCAGGTACGGTTAAAGATCCCTTTCTAGGAAGTAAAGCCTAGCCTAGTCAAAAATTTCCCCCCCACACACCTTTCTGGGGTTTTTATTGTTAGTTCGGAAACGCTGGTGGACCTGTTTAAGAAATGTCGAAAGAGTCTGCATTGTAGTTTCCAAGAAAATATATAAAAAATTACAGCACTATTGCCATTATATGGATTTATGGATTTCCAATTCAGGTGTACCTGTGCATTCATACTCCAATATTGGCTTGAAAAAGGCAGTTGGCTTCTCTACTACAGCGACCAATCGTCCTAGTCATGGATACAAAATAACACGACAGCGCCGATGTTGTAGCTCCGAGCGCTTTTCTTTTTAAAAATAAAAAATTCCGCCCGCTCTACTCTCCTCTGCGCCCTTTCAATACTTTGATGCCATTCCCCGCCGAGAAAAATGGCAATCGATTGTCTCTAGAAAATCGATATATCGATTCGCCGTGTGCGCCAAATCTAGTTTACGCGATCGTTTCAGGTTTGGTTTCATGAAAATGTTATTTTGTTTGGGTCCAACATCATCACGCAGAAGATTTTTGCATTGTGCACCTACATCACACGTAAATGCTTAAAAACATGGAGTCGAACGTATCGAATCGTTTACAGTGAATGCTAGGCTTTATAAAGTGAGCTTCTCACATAAAAATTGAAAATGCGAAACTAAAAATCATATGCTGAAAATTTTATTTCACATGACGATTCCTCACATTACAGCAAAAGCAAAATTATCGAAATTATTATTATATCTAACTTGAGTTTGCATAAACATGGATAATGTCGCTGAAGCATTTGTTGCCCACGTACATGTTAGTAATTCATTGTATTTTCTTTTTATTTCTAGGTAAGTGACTGATGACCTTTCTGATATTATACGAAATCCTGCCAGGTAAAATGAAACTTCTTTCTAATTATCAAAATCAGTGGAATACTCTGTAGGACGTCCTGAATGTATAACATCAATTATAGTTGTGCCCGGGACAGCACCGGACGCAAAGGGACGAACAGAGTCGACGATAAAACACTACAAAATAATAATAGCGTGCTATTATTATTATTAGTGAGATTAATTAATGGGAACGCACGGCAACCAACTAACAGAAATTTTTATAAAATTCGACACATCTTTAATTGTTGTTCTTTCTAATTGTTATTTTAAAGAAAACCAGATTTTTTTTTGGAGGTAATCGTGTGAACAGTGCCCCGAGATTCAACGAGAAGAACGTGTTCTTTTTTTAAATTTGGATTAGTCGTGAGTTATTTTTAATTGGGGTTAGAAACTTTAGCCAAAGTAACAAAAACTCTCCGAAGCAAGGCAGGGGAAGCCTAGAATCAGGGGGAGCTTTAATACTGGCAATGCGGGGAAGCGATTTCTCTCAGCTAGCTACGAGCGATTGACATTTGACACTAGTTTAATTAAAGTGACTTGACAACTAGCACGCCAGCTATCGCGGGTTCAATTCTCGGTGATGGCCTCGGCAGTTTTTCGGCGGAGAGAAATTCTAACGCGCGCCTTCGTTCAGAATGAAAGTAACGTCTATTGACCGGTGACTCCCGACATCAGGCTCACGTTGAAGATCCCTACCTAGATCTGTGGAATTTAAACTTACCAAAGAGGTGTGGAGTAGTCGAGAGGATAACGTGTTTTCCTCGTGGCCCGTGATCGCGGTTTCGATACCGATCGCTACCTTTGGAATTTTTCGGGCGAGAGAAATTCCTAAGCACGCCTGCATTCGGAATAGACGCAAAATCATGACTCGTACCTGTACGATACCGGGACGTTAAAGATCCCTTTCCTAGGCAGTCTAGGTTAGTCAGAATTTCCAGGTCGCCTACATCTAGGGGAGGGGGTTTAAGATGTTCAATCAACGGAAGTTCAAACATTTTTTTAACTTGCCAAAATTGCCAGGTCGCTCCACTGGGGGTTTATGGCGGAAGCGCCAGTCTTACAATTCAATTAAATTACATCAATTCAAGAGTGTTGACAGCTGAGAAATTGATCCCATATGTGCAATATTGAAGAAATATTGTCGGATTGTACGATAAAAAAATATTGTTCCGAACAAATTATTATTATTATTTTTTTTAAAAAATTCACTGAAGTGTATAACACAACAGGAGTTTCTATACCTCTCTTGGTGTAGATAGACAGTGGGGTCACACCGAGGTGCGAACCTGTTTTCCCTATCTCCTCACAGCATTTCTATAACCGTACGGTTTTTTGGTGATGCGTATGTACTCTGTGACATGTACGCGGTTGCACTAGGGCGAAAAAGAGGTTCAGAAAGCGTAAAGGTGTATAGCGCGCTACGCTACCAAATCTAATTACAGTTAATTGCTTCCAGAACTTCGTGTGTGTCTGTGTGTGTGTGTGTGTTCTACCGGCTACTGCGGCGCCCTCTAACTGCGGCGCCCTCTAACTGCGGCACGCACAGCCGTGATGTAACAACCGGCGTGCGTGCTTCGAAGTCATTACGCGACGTTCGGTTCCCGGTTTCTCCTCCCCCTACTACCACCGATAAGGCAGTGGTTCATAAATAGCGGGCCGCGCTTTGTTGACTCTGAACGTGCCACAGAATCAATGGGAACTGCGTGCGCAGTTTAGAGTGCGCACTCTTTTTAGTGTGTGACGTAAAATGGAATTTTTCTGTTTTGATGAAATGTTGAGTCAACTTTTTCGTTTAAAAGCCATGTAGCGATATTCTTCCTCAGTGCTGTGATCATGATGTGGAGTGTAGGATGATTGAGTCCAAAATGGGGCCCCTGCTCTACGAACAGCTTGCCCATGTGAACTAGCCATAAAATATTCCTGAAGTCTTAATTTAGTTTCTGGGATTTCTGGGATTTCCTGTGTCGCCATTAATGGGATTCATCTTAAAATTGAAATCACCTTACCGATATTTTCCATGTCTTGAATAGAAGATTTTTTGGAAGTGGAATATTATAGGATGTACGAATTTAACACTCTCTGAAAAGATGAAAATGTGTGCGTAAAAATTACGCGCGACAGAATTTAAATTTCATCTACTATTCTGTGGCGGAAGAGGAAAAACTTCGCGCATTGTTTCATTCGTTCGACGTCAGACGGCGCTTCGTCCATCTTACGTCGGCGGCAAGTTTAGCATTCTCCATGGAGTGTTGGCATGGAGCATTCTCCAATGGAAATTGTTTTCAATTCGCTTTCCCCTCACTAGCCCTTACCTTCTTCTCTCACGTATCTTCTTCATTCTTTCTGCACCAGACAATCTGCATAATTTACAAATTAATATCAACTAAACGAAAATACTCGCATGATCTCGGTTACCGCCACGCCGCCTAAACGAGAGACACGCTGAGTAGAATAATTGTTTTTCCCTTCGCAATAAATAAATTCAATCCATCCGTTCAAATAAATTCGAATGAAATACCAGGTGGGTAAAATGATTTAATCAAATACTTCATGAAAGCGAATAGTGATAAACCCGTAGATGTCAAATCAGAAATTTGTGCTAAAAGCTATTCGGAAAAAAGTGTATGTGTAAGCCCGTCTGGGCGGATCTGTGGTAGATTTTGTGCAACCAGTTGGAGTGGAAACATGGTGGCCGCGTTGAGGCCAGACTCAGTTGCCGAGCCATCAGATTGTTCTGGTACTTGGGTGCGAGGATAATACTCTGTACAATATTACTAGTGCTTAATTTTTTTGTATTTTTATTTTTATTTCTTATCACTGTAGTCTCATCACTACAGGCGTTTCTGTACCCCTCTTGGTGCTTAAGCACTATGGTGAGGGGCACAATTTGTGGATGACAATGCGATCATTTGCCGTTTGGTTCTTTTTCTGGCAACCACTAACCCTAACAGTTATCACCTGATAGATTTATCCGGATGATATGTGGGTACGTTTTGCCCTTGACTCCGCGTCCAATAGGAATCAATCGTTGGAGCAATCAATGTCAAAACTTACTCATATTATCCGGATTAGTCCGGAGCGTGTGAACGTTAGGGTAAGCCGTCAACCGAAAAGCGAACCGAATCTTATGGTGTTCCTGCAATCGTGCAATTTGACTCATCATACCTTCGATTTTCCCACAGGCAAGCATCCTAAATTTTTCTTTTGCCAGATAGACCGATCGATAGTGTCGACAGTATCGTCCAACTCTAATACTATCGATAGTAAGGATAGGATTATATAACCGGAAGGTATACAAAGAAAGGTTGCCGAAGGGTGGTAATAGGTTGCGGGTAGGTGCCGATTGTTTGGGCGAAATCTCGTATAAAACGTTTAACTTAAAAAAATATTGTGGTTGTTTGCTCATGTGGGGGGAATGACTCAGTTCGGAGCGACTCATGAAAGTGTGGGAACCACTTCACTATGTGGCTTGTGTGCGTGTGTACCCCCGCTCTACCGGTGAGTTATACAAGAGGTTTCGCGCAGGACCGGGCCCTACATTGTTTATGGAATCGATTACGGAGCATCGCACTCCAGCTTTACTTTGCCATATCGTACGGCTCTGGAGCTGCGCGGTGCAGGTCGGGAAGCTGCGGAAGACTCGGCAATTTTTTTTTACTCCCCCGCTTGGTGCGCTGCCTACCGCATTTGCCAAGTCTCGCGTACGTGGAGTCCTTCCGGAGGGAATAAGCCCGGTTACCGCAATCGCCGATTCGCAGCTGATTCCCTCGTCGAGTAAAAGGTATCCTCGCTCACCGGTATAATTTTGAGATTCGGTGAGGAAATATAAAATGTTGCTGGCGGTCATCTTGCCTTCAGAAAAATCGGGTTTGACTGGTCAGTTAAACTCCGGTTTGGTATGATTTTAGTCACTGGAGTCTGAATCATGAGACTTCAAGGGGGCCATGATCTATTATACCAAAAATAATAATGGGAAAATATTATGATTTTGCCATATGAAACTGACAGGAGGATTGTTGACTAGCCATTTTATATGCTGCCAGAAACGTTTAGTTTCCGGGTATAGGCGCCACGTCAATAACAGGGATTTTGTTCAAGACTCGCAGCAGCACCTGGAATCCTGGTATATTTTGCGATCCATTTTTTAAGACTGCAAAGTTGCCAGTAATAAAATACGTTACAAGATTTGATCACATTCACCTTCCATGTATTGGCGGTACGCGTAGGTCGTTCTCGTGACGTTAATCGTGTATTTTAATCTATATTATTAATTGAAAATAGCAAGGAATAAAAAAGGATGAAGGAGATGTACCAAAGCGTCACTGTCATTACAGCATGACTAACGAACCGTATATCCTAGTCACACGGGCCAAGTATGCTTATTCCAAGGTGCAAGGTGCGTTTAGACATTGAACAGAATCGGCACGTGCCGCTCGTCCGTGCTTTGACAAAGAAACACGAGGCGCTCTCGAATGACGATTCCTCCATCTCAATTGCGCTCAAGATTTTCAATTGTGCTTGAGAGGGAACGTTCCACTTTTAATAAGATACGAGCACGTGATTTGTATCGCTCGCGATGGACACGATCTCAAAGAACAATTTGCCCCAATTTCAAGCACATATGAAATCTGTCAATCAACTTGAAGCATGCTTACCGTGTGACTAGGATATTAGGCTTGTAATGTAATAGCCGGTCACCACTTAACTTCGATCTTAAAGATTCCATACGGATGCAACCAATCCGTAATCAGATACACACGCCCTGGTATTTATCCCTTTCAGTGGCATCGTTGCCCAATATTTCAATGCGAGCCAGCTGCTTTAGAAGTTCGCCTCCAGGTTTTTGACTCGTCCCCGCAAATTATTTCTGATTTCTATGGCCTTTTCTTTTCTGGGTTCCAAGTTCTTGGCGCCCATTTTCTGCTCTTGTCCCACCTCTACCATACATGTATATGAACACACCGAAAACGAGACTCTGGATGATGACTTGGTTTGCCTGCTCAGGTCTGCTGTGATGAATCTGGCGATGCTTTTCTTGGTGTTCTCGGTTTTTGCCAACGAGGCGGAGACTGCGGGCGCACAAAGACAGGTTGTTGCTATGACAATGGCATCTTGTTTAGTTGCGTCGGGAAGGGGGAAGAATGGGGATGCGCGACCGAGAGGGGTTTGGGGATGTGGGAACAGGAGAGGGGAGGAAGCTGTGGTGCGACGGAGGATCGCGTGCCACGGTTGTTGGGGATGTCGTGGAAGCCTGAGCTGCCGCTGCAACCGGTCTCATTGCCATGGTGACGGCGATCTCTCTCTCGCGGGAGAGGAGAGGAGATCCCGGGTGACGGGGGAGGGACGGATGGAGGTGGAGAGACGTGGCAAGCAGGGATGCCAGACGTGGCCGGGGGATTTTCTTAGGTGGCTGAAAATGGTTTGCCAGTCTACTCGGGTTGTCCTGAAAATGAAGAAAAACTCAAAGCAACCAATTTTCGCGATGATATAAGAATGATATTAAGATTTTTTTAGTCACAATGTAGGTAGGTTCGCGCTTGAAGCAAAATTAAAATTAATTCGTAAAATGAATACTTTTATTTTTTAAATATCTTATGGCTGGTTCACATGTGCAAGTTGTTCTTAGAGCAGTGGGTCCATTTTGGACTCAATCTTCCTTCGTTACGGTCACGTTACCCAAATCAGCCAATCACATCACTGAGAAAGATTTAGTCCAAAATGGGCCACAGCAATTTCGTCTGCTATAGAGCGACTCGCCTTGCAAGAACTTGCACATGTGAACCAGCCATTACGAGTGAGTGCATGTGCTTTCAAAACATGGACAGTACATGAATAGTCGCATGTATTATTATATTTTTAAGGGGAAACGTGTTTATTGTAATATTTTTGTTTAATAATTTTCGGTGCCATATTGTGATCGGCCAAGATAATAAAAATTTACTCTGAAATTTTCTTGATTTTCTCAAAGAAAAGTTAAAAAATACCTATTGAAATGCATTGCAGAATGTTACAGACCCTGCAGACCCTGATGAAATTATGATTTTCCCAAATATGATAGTTGCATGTTGGAAATCATTTGTAATTTCCTGACATAGGTTTGACGCTTGGCTTCTCCGTTAATTTCTATGTTAATTCAATACCACGCGTGTACTACAGGGTGTCACAAAAGTCTAAGTATACATATATATACAGCTATATTTACACATCTAGATATAATGGGCTCTACCCCCCCCCCACTCTTTCAAGTGAAACATAAAAATATCATTGACTCGTGACGAGCCTCTGATGCGATGCATTGAAGTTAGGAAAAATTTAAAATGTCAAATGAAAATAGCGCATACATGCATGCAACAGGAAATCTTGCGAATCAATTATAAATTTACGACGGGTTGCATTTGAATAATTCATTTCAAAAGATCGAAATTGCTTTGAGGATTTATGGAATCTTGGCTCGGCTAAGCAATTCCATTTGTATTTGTTGCAGTTTTCCCAATCAAGATTTCTTTTGTTTTCAAGCTCCTGTGGCTCGCATAAACATTTCTCTCATCTATTTACTGCCTGCTCTACTATTTAAGCAGCAGTCAATCATATGCAACAACATAACATTTCTCCAATTATCTTTTAAACGGCAGCATCGGCGTTCCAAACACAATATTACGTGCAATAATTCCAGCCGACTCCCACCAAATGGTTATTGACCCACGTTGGCAAATACCGGTCGCTCTTTTTATATTTCGTTGGAAGGAGGAAAAAAAAACGATAAAGTATAGTTTATGGTGCCGTGGTCATGTATGCCAATCGCCCATCGCGAAAAATAAAAATACTCGCCAATTGGAGCTATTCAAGCGAGAAAATGGTTTAACACGATAGCCAGCTGGCCGAACACGTGTTCGTCAAACAATTATGATAATTTCTGACCGGACAGTGTTTTTTTTTGCTGCCCCACCAGTCATTAGTCTCCGCTGGACACGGCATTAGACAACATCACTATCTTTCCGGTTTTTTGTTATGAGCACCACAAATGTGCCACTCCCCCATCCTCTCCTCGATATGGCACATGGCAATTTGAAATAACGGTTACATTTTTTGGAAAATAGTAATCGAATCATTTTAAACTGTCGCATAACATCTTTTCGGTTTTCTGTAGTCCTAAAGTTCCATTGACCTTTGCGTCAGTGACCAGATGACTTATTTTATCCCCATGCTCTCGATCGTAACTCGGCGGCGTCCATAGATATTGTTTAATAAATCCATATATCTATCTCATGAATGCAACAACACAAGACCTTAAATTAATTACGTTCACCGTACGGTTTGCCAAGAACATGTATTCGACGTGCGTTACGAGAAATAGCCTGAATTTACATACGAAATACGTTATACGCGCTCGTTCCCAATCTGCTAATGGACAATTTGAGTTCGTAGAATACGTATTCTTCGCAAACTGTCATCGGGTGAAATTCGACAATAAAGAGAGAGAGAGGGAGGATTATCGATTTCAGTTAGTCGACCATGGAACTATCGCCGGAAATGTACGTCAAAGTGAAAACGTCTTGTGTCGGACGACATTATAGTGCTCTGCGCCATCTACATCGACAGAGATGTGCTGGGAGTGCCCAAGTTGACGGATCACTCCGGCTCATACCAATTATTGCCAAACACGAGAATTGACGGGTGAATTCGCGATCGACGGCTGCGATTGGAAAGTTCAACTTTTGTTTGGGTAGTAGACGTCTGTCCAGGGAGGACTGCTTTTTTCTCTCTCGCACGAACGCAGTTCCTGGCTGGGAAGCGAAACAACGATCGTTAGACGCCCACGCCGCTTGTCTAATAATTGACGAATATTTATATTTGGCTGTATCGACAAGGCGGAATAGATATATATTCGAAATGACGGGTTGTTTTAGGTGTGCCCTTTTCTTTCTTCCTTTACCTCAATTAAGTTTATGGAAATGCTATCCGTTGGCCCATGGCGACTGACGACGAACTGGATTGATTGTGGCTTGTGTTGGTTGTGGATAGAGAAAAAAATATGAATTACTCATCCAACTCGTTCATATATTGTGTAGCGCATTCTAAGACGTCTAACATGAGTGTCTGTGCCAGTTCTCGACACTTTATCTTCACTAAACGTATTAGACAAATTTTCTCTAAAAAGTAACCAGCATCGAATACACGAGAACTTGCACGTTCGGAGTTGAACCCGGGACCGGTGCATTATAATCAAGGCATTCATTAAGAGCAAGCATTTTTTTCAGATATGAGCGTTTTCGTTCACGATAGGATCAAGCTGGTGAACTGTGTTTCCTAGAACTGCTTTCAATACTTATATCGATATTTTATCGGATGTTCAAAATTATTTTTGAAGTCGTGGCGATACGAGATTTTTGAAAATTGTCCGTTTCCATTGTAAGCATTTTTGTGTTCAAACTGCATTACTGTGTCTAAAATTTGTTAATATTTTCTTAAAACGGTGATCATTGTGAGTAGTTAGCAGACAATGCTTAAGGCCAAAAGCATCGTCGCATTTTCCCATATTGTCTGGAATTTATGGCAATGAAATGGAATACCTTTTTCTCAGATGCTGTTTGATTAGTTCGCCACGGTTCCGCTAGGAGGCGACATTGCGCCTCAGTTCATTATGGGCTGTGTGTGACTCCGTCGCATTTGCATATCCTGAGCGCTGCGATCAATGTATCATAGCTGTCAGGTCCGAGATTGTATCAGTTTTTCAGCACGTGCACAAAACTGGTCCCTCTCGTTTTTTATATATTTTATTACTTCCGACTCGTTTTAATGACCGCTGCGTACCGTGTGGGGCAGACTCAGAAATGAAATGACACACCAGTTAGACCCTGAACAAACATATTTGGCATGCAATCCCCTCACTTCTTTTTAAACTGATATGGAATGCTTACCACCGTTTTACTCCTTCAAGGTTTCCCCATGGGACTGTTTTGAATTCAATGAATGCTGGGCGTTTTTGTTTCACTATGGTGAACTGCAGGTGGCGCCTCAAGCTTCAGTAGCATTGCCTATACGCGGAGCTATGCTATTTCAAAAAAATATTTTTATTAGTGGTGCCGCTTGACTTTGTTTTCGCTAGATCTCTTGATCTATCAGTAATAAAAATTTATAAATTCACTAGTGTATATCACAACAAGAGTTGCTGTACTCATCTCGGTGCTTAGGCACTATGTGAGGGGCACATTTTCACCAGTACCCCGGGATCGAATAATCGAGAGCCCGCGCCGG
>JAQGBY010003282.1:0-19773 GCA_034698785.1 Mycogona germanica
ACTGGTCGTTCGACCCCCGCCATAGGCCCCTCTCTTGGGGGCTGCTTGTGGGTACATATTGTAATATTGTAATATCACCTTCATTTTCATCTTCGCTCTATCTTTGCCAGTTGGTGGTTAGTTAAAATTGTCGCCGCTAGTGGCCCGTTAAGCGTTATATGCACTATAAGTACGATTTCTCAATAATATTGATAATATTACAATATTACAATTGCCGTCGATCTTTGCTCAGCGTTTTCTACGAGCGTAGATCGACTTGTGTAAGGAGTTTGTTAACTACAACGAACTCAAATTATGGACCACGAAAAGTGGTGAAGTGCTTATTTGTGTTACTTTGTGAAATTTGTTTTAAACTCCTGGTCACAGTAGGATATATATGTATGTTTGGAGCCGTTTCAAAATGGACTTCATTCAGTGTGTGGGCCCAACATCTGGTTGTAAAAGCGAGTGAGAAGCGATGAAGCAGAAAAAGCGAGTTCAGAAGTGCCAAAAGAGTTGCCCGGCCTTTTGTCCCTTTGATAATCCGTGCATGTACCGCCACGACTGGCCAGTGCCGATTTGTTGGACGATATCTTGCCAATTGTCGGTTCAAATGGGACGCCCCATTCACTATCTCAGCAGCGCTGCATGCAAAATACTCAGTCAGTAATTTTTATTGCGCTTGCCCATTCCTCTGTTTCTGTCTGTCTGGTGCACATACATGTAGTAGTATTTCAGCTAAAATTCAAACACAAATAACGTATTATGTACATTGGGAATTACAATTTTTGAATGAAAAGGTTCGATTTTACTAGTTTATTGTGTTATTGCAGTTTTTTCATGTCGTTTGGATTTACGCTTTATTCTTAAACTGGAAAGCGTAACATACACACTTTATTTTAACTTTGTTAAATTAAAATACGTGAACTGTCACATCTCGATGATATTCCAATTTCTTCACGCCAGATTAGCCTTCTTTCGACTTCATCCTACCTGCCTTTCGCAAGGCTGTTTACAAAGTCAACAGAACGAGTTTGGCGTTCCGCGATATATCTCGCGATTGTGATTTAAGACCGTTTCTGTGATTCTTTTGGTGCCAATTTCATGTCCAACAATGTGCATTTTGCTCATGATAAATTGCTGGAGCTGCCTTGTTCTCTCACACCTAACTTGAGAGGTTTCCTTCCAGTTCCACTGATTCTGTTTATTGATTTTTTTAAAATTCACTGTAGTCCACTAACTGCACTACTGGATTTTCTGTACCTCTTGGTGCTTAGGCATAGACTATGTGAGGGGCACACTGTGCACATTGATTACAAGGTGATTGAACAGTAAATTTGTTATTTTTTAAATTTCATTTCTTTGGACTTCGTTTGTAGCTTTCATATTGAAGGTTTGAAATCGATAGTTGCTCATTTATGTTTCATAGGTGCCATTTAAAGAATGGATCGATCGAGGAGTTACGAATCTCCCCATATTTGTCAAGGATATTTCCGTGAATGAACTGCAATTGGAAGTCCATTTGAATTGGAATCCATTGATTGAATACTCAATCGCAAAAAGACATTTTATTGTGATCAACACTTTACAAAAAAATTATCTTTATCTTTCATTCTGCATTTGAAAATGTGAAGCGTTCAACTCATAGAAGAATATCACGATTTTGGAAAGCTCTCGAATCTGACGAAACTCAAATGGTGCTCGCAGATGCAGTTGGTCTCGTTTTTAATGCTCGCCATTGTCAAAATGTCGCCCTTTGTCCAGAAATTATGGTCCCTGTCATTCGCTACGCTCCCTCCTCGCTTTATCAATTTGCGGGATCGTTGGATTTGTCGCTGTCCTCTCCCCAACAGCCCACCCCCTCTCTTCAAAAAGTCATCGTTTTATCTGAAATTCAGGGCTCCTATGGTGTGTGGAGGGTTCTATTCTTCAAGATAGACATTCGTTATGGCTTTATTGATACAGAAATAAATCATGATCAAGAGCGGAGGAATTGGCTAAAATAAAGCGCAATATAAAAGAAATATTTCTTTCATCCTTGAATCATCTATGCGTGAACAAGCAACTTGAAACAAAAAATAATAAAATACTGTTTTGAAATTAGAAAACAGTTTGTCGTCTTATCTTCTCCCAAAATTTGGAATTCCGTTTGTTGGAAGAGGTAACGGAATTTTTCAAAGGATGAAAAATGTGGCATGGTGAAGCGGTTGATGGTGGCGACAAACTATTCGGTAATTTGGGCATGATTCCCTTTAATCATCTTGGTGGATTGTTGGACGCAGCCGATCTCTCTCCCTGAGGCTATCACTCGTTTGCTCATCCTCGTACCCCAATTTGACCTCCGCTGAAATTCCACCTTTTTACACCCCCAATTTTCTTTACCCCCTCTTGTATATCCTGGGGGGGGCATATATATATTTGATGGCTGCTTGGCCCTTCGTCGAATAACTGAGGATTTCCTCGTTATTTCTCCAGTTGTCCGTCACCCCTCTTTTTACCCCTTACTCCCCCCCCTCACCTCCATCTTCATGGCTCAGCTATCCCCGGCTTCATACCAATTTTTCCCTCATTTTTTCCCCCGCCAATGTTGCTGCACCCCTCGGATGACGGATGGATCGTGTCTGCGCCTGTACGGGTTAGTCGTTTTCAATGGCTACCCTGTTGTCCGGTTCGATTTGAAAGCCTTGTCGTTTACTATTTTTGGTAATAAATTGCGTTACTGGTTGTAAGAGTATAAAATTGCAAAATACGCGCCAGAATTGATTATTAATTTCGTGATTGTAGACCGTCATAGCTCAGTCGGTACTCGAAAAAAGTAGATTGCAAAATGTGGGACCAGATTGTTTATCCTCAAAGTCCAGAGGGGCGCCACTTTCTTCCAATGCCAACAAATATGAGTCCACCCAACTTGTTTATTTCTTCCCCCTGTCACTCTCACGGTCAACCTTACCCGTTAACCGTCACTCCTCCCTCTTCCTCGTCCTTAACCCCCTCTTTTCCGTTTACCCCACTCTTGTTTTTATACGCTGACCACCGTCGTGTCGCCCCCTACTTCCCCATCAGGTCCCCTTTCGAACAGCACCATGGTTTATCCATTACCCCCACAACGGTTTTTACCCCCTTCCCGTCCTGCCTGCCTCTAGCGGACTATAAATAGCACCAACTAATTTTTCCAGCGCCCAATTTCACATTTACCCGACGTTTTTCTGGACTTTTGTGCGAGTGGACAAAGCTCGTCTGGACCGTTATCCCTTTGCCTCGCTTGCCCACACACACCCCTCTCACCGCCACCCACTGGTCCACCAGACTGAGTTACACGCGTTTTACCTCGTTGTCGATAACAGGACAGAATTTCTCACCGGGGCGCGCTTTGTCACCTTTCCGGTCGAATGCTTTCAAGAGTAACCAGCATTGAGTGTGTGTGTGCGACTCAGCTGGTTGAGCCAGAGCACACTTACGAGCCCCGAGGAACTCCACACACTCTCAAACAATGGATTTTGCACTGGCACCTCAAGAAAACGAGAATCGTCTCATAGTCGTTCTGGAAAATGAAATAAAAATAACCGGAGGGAAGGGGGGGGGGACAAGAGCATAAATTTGATCGAATATTTGAACCGGGATCCAGGGTATGGTTTCCCGACGAATCTTCGGCGCCATGTGATTGGCTGATTTGGTGACGTTTCGCAACTTCGAAAGTGAAACGTCACCAAATGTAATAATTATTTCAAAGAACTACTTTTTTCGCAATTATTTAGTGTACATGTGTTTATATTGATCGATATTTGCAGAATTTCACACTTGCTTCCTTTTGTTCATGCAAACACATTATACGGAGTAGGCATATTTCATGTCGGTGCTTGCTTTACTTGGTCAAATGCTTCTTCGAAATCGTGATGGCTTGGGAAATTCCTTGTGACGATATGTACTTGCATATAGTTAGTGGTCTGGTCCGAAATTGGCCTTATTTTTGTCGGTCGTCCGCGCATATGGTTTATCTTAGGACAGAGTTGAAGCAATATTAATATTGGGGTGAAAATTTGTGAAACCCACATTGAAAAGTTTGAGGCTTACATGGTGTGGTGCAGCCGGTGTGGGAGAAGGAAAAAGGGATTTTGCCCATTGAAAAGACTGAATGGCGAGAGGAGAAGAAAGGGGGCAATAAGAGGGTGGTGGTGGTGATCTATTCGTTGACCGATTGCCAAGTCTCTCCTCCCCCTTATATGGACCGGACATTTACTATTTACCTATTTATAAAATAGGCCTACGATCGCTTATGTGAGCCTCTATAAGCGATATAGGTGCAAGTTTTTCCCCACTTTCCAACTTTTTAAAAAGAGAATTTCTCGAAATTGAATACGAGCTGACTGGACAATCGGTCCACCGCGCTCGGAGCACTTTACTACGGGGTCTTTCCCTCTATACACACTTTTAATTCACCCCATGCACTTCTAGTCCAGTTTTCCCACCGAATCCCTTATCCCCACCCACCGGAACCTCCCCTCCTACTCCTACCCTCAGACGTCCGGCCGCGAGAATATATGGATTGCCAGTCTAAGCTAATTCCACGGTCTGGGGTCCAGTTTTGAAACGGTTTTCTCCCGATTATTATCATAAAAGTGAATCGCGCAGATGGACGTTTTGTGTCCAGTTCTCCAGTGCTGGACGGGAAAAGGAAACTGGATCCTACCAGCCGAAAATACAGCGGAAAATGAGCACCGCCCCTATATAGTGATCATTAGTGACCTGATTTGTAGGCTGCCATTTTTCTTCTTCTGTTTTGATATTTTGAGAACTCACAAAGTCCTTACGGAGGCTAAGGTGTTTGACCACCGGTACCTCTGACGTTTAACGGAATAATAAATAAAGCCCTAATGCTCACCTCGCCGAATCTGCAATAAATTGTCAGAATCGTACCTCCTCCGCATCGATGATGTACAAGTAGCATTATGTACAGAGCGCAAGTTGGACGAATTTGACTGCCTGCTAATTTAACTGAAGAAATTGGGAGATGTGACATGGTGATTTATTCTCACTAAGGATAAGTGATTTGTTAATTTATTATTATCTTTATTTTACCAGCTACCATACTGAATTTCAGTTTGAAAATGTTCCATATTTTTGTTTGTTTTTTGTTTCCAATCAACTGTAGTCAACAGCACTACAGGCGTTACGTTCCCCTCATGGTGCTTAGGCAATGTGCGAGGGGGAACGATCAGTACCCCGGGATCGAAATTTCCGAGAGCCCGCACCGGGAATCGAACCCGGGACCGCAGAAACCACAGCCAGTCGCTAAACCAACTGGGCTACGACGAGTTGTAGCTAGCGTTTCGTGAAATGGAACCGCCTGTTTCCATTGTTCTGCTTTAAATTAATGTATTACGCTCATCGAACTTCAATAAAAAGAAAAGGAAGTTCAATAAAAGGTATTAGTGCCGAATAGTGTGTAGTGGACATCGGGAACGAGGTACATTTGTGCTCATAAAGTACGCGGTTTAGCAATCCTTTCTCCTGTCTTTTCGGACGCTTGAAATCGGACCCTTGCCAGGGTCGGAGGGATCTGTGACCGGGAAGGAGTGGTGTCTCCATCCCGGTCTTCAGGCGCGTTTTACTGACCACTCGCTCATTCCAGTTTTTGGGTCCAATGACAAAAATGACCTTCATCGAATCATTGGTGCCCGTGGAGGAAACGAGACCACAGCGCATGTGGGGAAAAGGTCTTGGACACTAGAACGAGGGAATATTTCGTTTTCAGTTTCTCTTTCCGGCGCCAGCGTTTCCGCCTTAAAAGGAGGGCAACCTGTTAATTTTGTATTGAAGGTGTTGTGAAACACGCCGAGACGGATGTAAAATAAATGAAAATACACTAATTCCAAAATAATTTTGAAATTAGTGTATTTTCACTGTTAATTTTGCCTTGCCTAGGGCTTCGGTCCATGCGGTTATCAGATAGACGTGTCGCCAACTATACATGTCGTGATGTAATGAGAGACGAAACAGCCACACCAATTGAAGGTCAAGGTCACCCGCAATACTGTTAATTTTTTTAATATATTTGTTTATACTGTATGATTTCCCAATAGAGGCTGCCGACCCCACGCTCCCCTGTTTTGCACTCTCCCTCTTGTTGTTAGGTTGTTTTGTCTTTTTTTTTGTCTGCCCAAACGTGTGATAGTATTTATTAATTCACTGTAGTGTACTAGTCATTACGGGATTTTATGTGCCCATCTTGGTCTAGTTCGAATTCGTGTCTGTAATATTTCAGGTACACGTTAAAGATCCCTACCTAGGTAGCTTATACTATGCCTGGGCTAGGCAAAGTTACCAGGTCGGACACGCTGGCGGACCTCCTTAACAAATATCTCAGAGTTGCTTAGTTTCTATAAAATGAGTTGAGACATGGTCTCTGCTGTGAAAAGATTTAATTGAAAGTTCACGAGAAAATAAACACAAGACGAAAATGTTCATAAAAATCGCCAAACCGGAACGATGCTGATTGATGGTCGATGGTCGACCAGAGCTTTGAAACAATTTGCTAGGTTTCTTCTGACCTCATTGAAAGACGAATTTTTTTGTTTCTAATATTTGCTTCTAGGGTGTCATCGAGTATGTTGCGAGTATGCAAATCAAACACCCCCTGTATATATCCAAGCACGCAGATGTTATGCTTAAGTAAAAGAACCCCGGAATTATTTTTTAAATGGTAGCCTAATGTCAGTCGCCTAATAAATTCATCCGCATTCGTCACACATGCCCGCCTTGCTTGACACGCCATGACCGACCCGAGAGGATGGCTCGTATCACCCCCTCCTCGCTACACCCCTCTGTTCCACCTCAACGCCAATGAGTTCCGACTGTGGTCGCTTTTTCTAATCTCACTGCAGCTCACGAGTGTCATTTTTTTGCTGATAAAAACACAAAAACTTGCATTTGTAAGTGGATGACTGGAAGCAATTGATGTGGCCGACACACATAATCTAATTTTGATTTTCACGAATTTTCCCCCTACATTACTTTGTAATGGTCATGGACCCGGTTATCTGGGTTGATTGCATTTTATTTCTGCTTTCTATTTAAAAAAAAAAAGTTATATGGATTATTTTCTTAAATCTGAGATCAATCTCTCTTAGTTAAAAGTTAAGATATAGTTGGGTGCGACTGCATATTGTTTTAGATAGCAATTGCGAGATATTAAGGTCTATGATTGGCGTGATTGTGCAATGCTTTGAAACAATTTTTATTTACGACAAGGTTCTGGTTCTCGGGGTGAAAACTTTGCTATATCGTCCGTTCTTTTCGCCAGCCGTGCGTGTAGATTCAGGTGCATGTGTACGCTCTGTTGTCAGTTTTAATACCCCCATATGCCCATCAATTACTCCCGTCGCCGTACAACGACTGAATGTTTGTGAACCGCCGCCCGAAACATAATTTTTTTGTTACCGTTTTCTTGTTTGTGTTTTGTCTACAGTCTGCAGCCCTATATCCTGTGGCCTTTGTACAGGGTGTCTGACGAGAACGATTGTATAGTTTTGTTTGTGGGGATCACCTTATGGCGAGCCGATCACCGTAGACATTCACCGCCAGCTCCTTTATCACAGCCCATGTGACTCCGATATAATGTCGCAAATATTTATAAATGTAAAAAAGTGTTTGTGTGTTTTGTTAACAACTTTTTAATCTCAACAAATGCGGCTTCCGGATGTTTGTTTTCCGTCTGTCGTTTTCTCGAGTGGTGTTAAGCCTTGTTTATATGTACGATCATTTCACGTTTGACCACCACGTACATTATATCATCAGTGTGCCGATATAAAATCACTTGTGTGTTGGACCCCAACAAAATGACATGTCCATGATGCTAAATAATGATCAATCGTGTAACGAAAGACTAAATATTTCTGTGCGCAAGCAAATCCATTTTCAAATCTCTTGATTTATCCTTATATTAAGTAGTTTTGAATCTATCTAACAAATTAATAATAATTAATAATAATGATTTATTCAAACATTATTCATGAGAGCAAAAAAATCACTGATCACAAGAGCAAATTTATGCTAATACTCGTACGCTCGTATAACAATACAAATTTCGAAGAATTTGTTTCTTTGATTGTCAGCAATGTAAAAAAAGAAAGCAATTTGCACCACCCTCTGTAAATTCCGTGTTGAACCCACGCATATTTCAAGCATACTGTATGCATTCTCCTTTCCTTCTGGCCAGATAGTGTCCCGGGTGATTGCTATATGGTCTCAACAGTTGGAGGGGGTGGGTCGATTCGCGAGGGCATGCTGAATAAAAAGGGTTGTGCTCGCCACGTTTTTTGGAATTCACAGCGGTGTGGCCGTCTCTCGGGGTTCATCGGGGGGTGGATGGAGGCCGAGGAGGAGGGGCTGACCGCGGCAGGGCCCATTAACTCTTGGCCCGTTCAGTATTGTGCTGCAGCGGCGGCGGTGACATGTTTATGCGAGCTCTGCGAGCGCGAACGTTCCTGACACGGGCGGGGCGGACTAACTCCGATTCAGAATTCCGTTCGGAAATCTACGAGCACATAATCTCGAGACTTGACTCCACGACTCATTAAAATTTCGTTTCATCGATCCTTATTTTGACATTGAAATTCGAAAATTGGCAGTCGAGTATCGCACCTGCGGTTGCTTAGCTAACGCCATCTCGCGAGCACTGCTGATTAACTCAGTGTCTCTGCACCAGAGAACCCGAGAAATCGATTTAGATTCGGGTGCCTTCCTGGAAACAAATTTCCGAACCTTCAACTCAACTACGTTTTCTAAGCAACTATCGAATGGCCCGGATTTTAATCGGGCGACCTACAATTTAATCTCGACCTCACGCGAGACCTCAGTGATGACAAAAATCGTGAAATGGCGGAGCTGGAACTGGAATCTATAACGCCAGCAGTCTATTGCGCTCCTTCTAATAACGAGAGCTCTGCAGCGTTCCCTCCTGTCGCGTTCCCCTACATATTACCCTATCCCGAAAAACGCGCAAGGAGATCTGACCTAACCCTTCCTCGAAATTAACCCAAGGCTTTCTGGTTGCAATAAAATGCACCACATAATCTCCCCCTTCACCCATATATAATACCGAGCGTCACTGTTGTCTCTAAATCCATGCTAATGGTTATTTATACCGGTGGAAATATTCTCTGGCACCGCTCTTCTCCTTAAGACGATGTGAGGGGGTAGGGTCACTCTTGGCACCCCCTCCCCCTCACACCTCATCAACCCTTTCCCCCAACCGCGATTTGAACAGAATGTGTTGTGCACCTTTTATTTTCTCATTTTCATTCCAATTTTTTTCTTCTGAGATACAAAGTTGGCGATGTGAAAGTTATTATAGCAGTAAATTGTCTGCGCGTTCCACCATTATACTAACTGAATAACGCGTGAAAAATATGCACTTTCATGTTGCGCTTTCCCCCCCCCCCCCCCTTCTGATTGCGGAGACTACTTGTACCGTAAAAAATTACATTTGCGACTGTAGGCTGTGTTTTGCTAGAATGAATTAGGCCGCACTGTTGTTGGACTGATAAACCGTCAAAGGTTCTTCAAGCAACCAGCCCTACACTATATTTGTGTTGCACCAATTGAGTTCAGTCTTAATGTCGTACATGAACTGTGACATTTTGTATCAAACGGTCACGGTTATCCAATGTGAGAAGTTCATATTTTAAAATTATTAATTGAGCTGATCACTGCCAACATAATAAATGTGTTGATATTCAATTTTAAAAAGTCGATCTTGTGTTTTTGATTCTTCTACTTTCTTGTTTGGCTGGTCTTACAAAGATCTTTCGGATTGACGACTTGATTACTTGAAATATTAGTTTCCTTTTTGATAAACAATAAGCAATAAACAGTGCATGCATGTGTACTTGGGCGTGTCCGAAAGTGGTGTGTCCTATTTTACACGATCTCACTTACAGTCGTATTGTATCGGACATTACGGTGTTTTATTTGTAATTTGTATTGTAATATTTAATTCTTTGACATTTTCAATCACACATCAGGAACTTCTTACAGCATAACTAATTACAGCGGAACCATACGTCATACTTTTCCTCTGGTGTGTGTGTGAGTGTTGAAGTTATTATTTTTTAAATGCTGAAATATTGTCTGGGAACCTGCTTAAATTTGCACAAAAAATTGATTGGCCATTAAGTGCATAATCGTAAGACTTAACGCGGTTTCGTATGCAGTATGTTTACATGTAGGTCGAATTTTGAGTGTTTTCTATATCGCTTTAGTGCTAACAATTATCGCATTTTCTATTCTGTTGACTGTCAATCGCAAAAAATGTTAACTTGTAAATTAAAGGGTTAAGCATAATTTTCGCTTTCATGTGTTCTTAGTTCATAGAACTCATTTGCATGTACTTGTATTTTTTCCCTATGTTTTCCCTCTTTTTATTTACAAAGTACATTACTTTTTTTAAAACTAGTTTGTGACGCTACATATTTTTCTACACATATTCACAGCGGGGATTTACTGTACAAATATCTATTATATACGATTTTACGGCAGGCAATATATCCCATTGAATTTTTAGGGATATATAATAGGGACTTTCTTGTGATTTCATAGGGAACTGATTCGACGACCGCTGCTGCGTAAAAAGGCGCGCTGGTTTTTTTTCTCCACCGAACGCTGCAAAAATCCGAGTGCATTTAATATGTATGTTGCGAGCCTGTTTCTCAGCAGGTGAGTATCGATTTGTTGGGCTTGGATCGCGATGACGTCAGACGGTTGCCGACTGACGTCAAACGTAGGTGGTGGGGTGGGAGGACGATGGAGCGAGCGCTTTTCAGTTTGCTTCCGGGTACTCGGTGGAATCTCGCGTTCGAGTGCGCATGCGCGGATCAATGTTCGATTTTTCTTGCAACTGTTTCAGCCAATTCGTCGACGCTGAGAATCCCTTTTCATTTTTTCTCTTATTAGGAAACTAACATTGTCTGATATTCGTTTAAAAGCCGATAGTTCGAATCTCTGCAGGCACTTTGTAGCAGATCCTTGTCCGCTCCTGGTTGTTTTTTCTCATTTGCATAATGACTCTGCGGTTTTAATTTTTATTTTTTCTTATTCTTTCGAATGCGTCTTCGATTTTTGAAAAAGAAACATTGCTTGTCACTATTTTTAAATTGCTTTGTGTAAATTTTGTTTCGCCATCTTTTTTTGAGTTACACTGTTAGAATGAATAACTTCCTAACCATTCATAATATAAATGCGCTTTTGGTAAATTATTTTAAACACAATTGTCACTTCAGGGATGAGGGCGCTACTTTCTAGCTAAGACCAGGGTGCTGATTCCGTTGGAGAAGGCGTGGAGTCTGCACACCTCCCACAATGCCACGGCTCGCTAGAAATATCGACGCCGTTTTTTGTTGTCTTCTCTTTTTTCGATTTATCCTAAAATAGCGCTGCGACCGCCGGAAATAGAATCCGCCGCCATTCCCACCAGTTCCATGTCTGTGTGCAGGTGAAGGTCTGCTGATCGATTTTTTGGAACTAGCGTTCAGTGCGGCACGTGCGCGAGCGGAGCGGAGCACATTCTAATTGGGCGCCGTCGTGACGTCAGCAGGAGGGGTGGGGCCCTACGTACGACGCCATTTATCGTTTTGGCGGCTCGTCATCGGTTCCGCCCCCGATGGATAGATGTCAGAGGGGGGGGGGGTAGCGCGAATTCGTAATTCCGCACGAGAAAAATACCACTTATCGGTATATCGATTCGGGATTCGACTAATTATATTGCTCACTGGCCGCCACTGCACTTTAAATATCCGTTATTAACAACGGAAATGCAATGGGCATCGTGCGTTCGAGCTGCCCTTTTCCTATTTCCGGTTGTTGCGTGACAGATTACACAATGTCGTTTGTAACAGCGGTTCGCGCACTTGGCTCTCGTTCTCGGCCCCTGAAATACTGCTCAGTAGTCAACTCCTTGCTTCTCAAACCTAGTTCGAGGATGATAATCTCAGTAGATTCGGGCGAAGTGCAATTGTTATATTTGGGTGGGTGTACTATTGTGACGCCATGATTATTATGCGAGGGGAATTTGTCACACTGTTTGGCAACCTCTGGCTTATCGGCTTACTCGGGGTAAAATATGCTAATGAGCCAATGCCGCATTTCCTTGGTGATTGCGATGGAAAATACGTTATTATTCACTTAGGAGAGAAATGTGCGTCAATATGGGTTATAAGTTGGCGAAAACAACGTATAAATTATATAGTTCAGCGTTTATAGTAATCACCGAGCAAAATAAGGTTGGAAAAGACAAAAATAGCAAAATACATCACCGTATTAAATTATTTCCAAAGTAAGTCTAAACAAACGCAATATCCATCACCGTATCAAATTATCCAGTTTTTTAATGTCGGAACTCTTTCAATTGAATTATTTGTTGTTTATTGACACTTTCAATTTTTTTATGAAATGATTATAGAAAATAAAGTTATGATTGTCATGCGCGCGCCAGATGACGTTAGTGTCTGGTTGAGCGAGTGCATCTGCAATAAACGTGTCCAGAAACCGAAATTGATTTAAAATGTATTTTTTCTCGACTTGCTAGATGGCGCTCGAGCAAATCAAGTGAGCACAGCTTCTACAGCTGATAAAGATAAAATCGCATTGCTGAGTTCGCAATACCAACTTTTAAAAAAGTCCGCGCCGCAAATTTCAAGTTGGAGGGGGGAGGGACAATACCCAGAATTTCCATAGCTCGCCAGGCATTAATAAATAGCATGTATGTAGTTTTTACGACTGACCAACTGAAAGAATTGATAGGAGAGGTTGTATTAAAAATAAATTATTGCTAATACGACTGCCGTATATCAGCATGGCGTACCAGCAGTAGATTTGTATATGGTTGAGCTGGTCGGTAGGCGTGATGTTTGGAAGGGGGAGGGGATTATGCTGTGGGGGTAGTGGGAAGGGGGGGGGGAAAGGAAAAGCGACCAGTCAGATTTTCCAGGAATCACGGGAGCCTCATGGAGCGCGTCGGCCGTCCGACCCCATTCTAATTATCATGCATGCCCTGGCCAAGAGGCAAGATTCGTACGACAGCGGTTCACGAACCCATGGACGGATCGTGCCAGAATTCACCGGTCAAATCTGGTTTTCTCCTTGTTTTCTTACAAGTGTCAATCGCGAGCCATAATATTTTTGTTTACAAAACATCTGTGATCGGAGAAGTTTCATTTTCCAATGCTCGTAAGGAGCGTTAAACTCGGATATATTGTATATTTAATTTGTCAAATGATCACTCGAGACTGCACAATATTTGTTTACATCTCGTCTTAAAACAGAATGTATTGAATATGCGGTGAAGCAGGACTAGGTTGATTTTTTCTTTTTAATATGTATTCCCCCGTATGTTTAAAAAAATTATTGTTAGTACATTTTTTAACGAATATGGGTTGCAATTAAATAGAAGCCGAAATGGCGATCCTTTTTCTCGAAAGTCTGAGTAAAACAAGAGCCTGTTCCGGGAAATGCATACGCAACATTCTACTATTATCTGAGTACAAAATTCGTATCCATTCGTAGTCTTCATGTACTACTAGTAGAAAGGTTGGACATCTCTGGCATATGTGGTGAAAGGGATATGGGTGGAGGGGACCAGAGAGAAGGTAGACTCGACGGTAAGAGGTACACAGGTAAATACCACTGGCATTGTTTTTATTTCCAGGAATTGCTGTTTTCTTGCACGCGTTTTTGTCCGTCCGGTTGAAAGTGGTTTCTGGGGCGTGCGTGGAGTTATAGCAGGTATTACAGCACCCGTCTGGCGTTTCTTTTTGGCAATCTGTTTTTGCGACAGTAAGATAAGATCGGTCACTATATAGTTAAGCTGGAGAAGGAAGGACGCAGAATATACGGAAATGTCTTATAATTGTTCCTGCTTAAATATATATTAAGTGAATTGAGAAACTTGTATTTCACCCCTTGGGGTGTGGTGAGACAAATTTCGGCAAAATAATGTTATAAATTTACGTGAAGGATTATTCGTTATGAACGCTTACTTCAGATTGTCTGCGGCTGTGGAGTAAAGCTATATTTTATTGCTCCGTAAAATTGATTTTGCAGAAACATCTCTTCTCGTTTCTCTCGCTCTGACCGACATTTAATATCGGAGCACACGTCCTCCCACAACGTATATCTCTTGTCACATCCCTCGCTTAGCTGGCAAAATTCCCAGCATGCCCACCTGGTTCCAAGAACGACGAAGAATCTATCGATTCTCACCGTCCTTCATCGTTCCATGAAAATGGATATACGAGATTCGCGAAACTCGCTCTCTACGAGCAAGAGTTAGTACGAAATTCCGATGAACTCCTTCAGCAATCATATGTTATCAGCGCAGAAAAGGGGTGGAATGGATGGCTCCTATCACCTAATCGATTCATGTGAACAATCAAATTGAAGATAGAGATTCGAAGATATATTTTTGTCACTGCGCAACAGAGCGCGTCCTATAATATTATTTTAATATTCAAGCCATTTATAAAAAAGAGAAGTCGCTGCAGTCAAAGGCATTGCGATTGCAGTTGTTGCCGCTTGGGTCGTCTCATCGAACGCTTGACAATCGGCACATAGTTTCACATAGGACCACCAGAGGGCGTTACAAGTTGTGTTTCAAGTTTTAGTTTTTTCGATATAATTTGACCCAGCCAGCAAAAGAGGTTCATGAGATCGAGCTGTACATGCAGAAGAGAAGGGATTGCTCGGTTGTTGGAGACTCTCACTAGATGGCGACGTTGTAGTCGCAGGGTTGGTGGGCGGTGGACCGACGTCAGCGAATTTTGTCTTCGATGAGCGGGAGACTCGACTCGACTGAAAGATGCTAAAGAGACGCAGGAGGTGGGGTGGGTGGGGGGGTTTTGGTGTACGAGAGACGTAAACAAGTGCTTGCCGATTAAATGGCGCACTCTCTTCATTCCAAACTGGAGTATTCGCTTCCGGTGTAGGACTCCGCCCCTCCCACCCAGGCCCAACCAATCTTTCCTACGCCTCCTCCTCACTCCCCAGGCCGACCCCTCCTTATCTATACTCACCGCTTGAGATGTTCCATTTGGCTCATCACTTGGCTAATACATGTGTACAATTAAAAAGCCCAGATTCTGCCGAGTTACGTATTTGGCTGCGATTTGTACAGGATGCGTTCAAAATTCTGTTCTTGTGTTGTATTTGTGATTGGCGATTCCAAATTGAAGTGAATGTAACGCATCAACTACTTGGGACTTTTGGACACAAGAACGACTTTATTTCTTTCAATACATTTTATTTTATGCAATCCAGGAATTTGGGATTGTTTATGAAATTCGTGTTGGGGTTCATGTTAATTGATAAAATGCACATTATAAATGGTACATGTTATTCACTGGCCTTGAGTATGAAATTCGCTTTAGTTCTATTTTTAGGAAAGGGTAAGAAGTGAGAGAAAATTTACACGAATCATTGATGCGCGAAGAAAAATCTTCGCCGCCCTGTGATTGGCTGATTTGGTGACGTTTCGCTTTCGAAGTTGGAAAACGTCACCAAATCAGCCAATCTCAGGACGGCGAAGATTTTTCTTCGCGCCGAAGATTCGTCGGGAAACGACACCCTGATTCCCTATTGATCATGAAACAAGTTCTCTTACCTTCTCGTTAGACTTTTTTTTTGATAATGTATCCATTTAAAAATTAAACTTAGTGAAAACCTTTATGAATCTTTTTGATTCATTAAAAAATTATGTTTGATTTTACCAATCAATTATCGGAACTTCGAAACGTTCGTAAACTTCGTAGAGAAACGCAGTTTTTTAAAATTTTAAACGCACCTCTCTCCGTAGCATCATTCTGGCTTGGTGCCACAATCTCTCGGTTGAGAGAGAGAGCGCTCTCAATCTTTTTCGCGTTACCGGCGAGCGCTCGCAGATGCTGTTTATCATTAGCGTCGGCCGACTGTTGATGTTTTTGCTGGTTGTTCTGTTGCCGATCGCTTGTTGCTGCTGGCTCGGCAATTTTTTTTCTCCTCGTCTTCCCCTGATGGTGTCGGCCGCGCCCCGTACAGGCCAGACGCCGCAGTCGTGTTGGAGAACCGGCGGCCGTGCTGGTCGTCCACCTAGCGGCGAATGGCCCAAACGGTACGACACGAAAACGGTTTGGTGCCAACACGTTCTCGGCGACCAGATGCTTTTTGGCCACGATTCCTTGGCCATATCTGTTGGCCGCCATCCTTGGCATTTCCCCCTTCCTACCCCACTCTTCTCTTGCAGAGTCTGGTTTATTGGCGCCATGTTTTTGATGATGGCGTGTGGCGATTGCCAGTTGACGCGCATTTTTGCCATTAACGAGCGTGCTGATAGTAAAAGTTCTGGCCTACCTATCCCCACCCCGCCCTCTTCTTCTCCCATTACTAAACAGATTCCCTACTCCTCATTTTTCTATTCTGATGGTTGTGAACATGATTTTGGCACATTGTTATAATTTTTACTGAGTTGTTCGGTGACATTAATTAAATTCGGACGTCTTTTCAATTCTACGTTTGTAGAATTGTAGGCCTCACCACGGTTCGATCAATAAAATTGATACGTCATCTCTTTTATAATTTGCAGAAACCTTGCGCTCTACTGCGCATGCGCAGAAGGACGGACAACTTTCAGTGACGTTGCGTGAAAGGTAAAAAAAAATTATTTATTCACATTTTTATTATTTTATTAAGCGGTTAATGTTGCGCTTTGTTGGGTCAGCTTAGCGAGAATTTGTGGTCCCGATAAAACAATGACTGATCAGCTGTCGTGAAACGTACAAGATATAATTTCTAATCCTTACTGGCTTTTTAAAAATTAATTTTGTGAAGTCGGTACTGACATCATAAACCGGTTCAATTTTTAAGGTATTGTTGTTTCCTTATTCCTAGACCTTCACCTTTCACAGCGATCATTTTAATGAGTTTAGTTTTGATGACGGTTCTCTTTTTAGGAGATTACTGGAATTGTTTTACTGTTTAAGCATGGTGAAAAGTATTTCACCAAAGTCTGGGGGAAGATTTTTGTGTTAAATTTTTTCTGCATGACCACAAGACGTTTTGTTGGGTCACAGATAGAGTAAGTTGAAACTTGAGCTCTTTCTGTACTACATTTCATAATGTCTGGCCGCCACTGATCAAAAGACGTGATTTGTTTACGTGCACTAGGTCTCGTTCGACGCGCGTGTCTTGCGTAGTGTATGTGTATGTGGGAGGAGGAGTGAAGGTAGTGTTCGACCTTTGACCCCGCTTGCCACGCGTCTCTAGCAAACGCGCCAGGTCATTAGCTGGTCGTAATAGCCGTGTGGCGATACTGCACCCCAACTATACAACGCGCGCCACAAAAAAAGAACCTCCTCCGCGCTCTCTCCGCCCCCGCACCGGCCCCCGAAATGATCCATGGGCGCTTGTGCTCGCGTCCGCATCTGGGTGGATTAGTGAAGAGGGCGGAGAATAAATTCCATGAACCCCTCGAAATTACCCCTCTTTTTGTTCCCCCAGACGTCCACATCTGGACTCACGTTTTTGAATCTAAATTTTTATCTTCACTGTAAATACTCGTACAGTACACATGTTTATACGAAATAAAAAAATGGATTTCTTTTAGAGAGATATTCAGAGTGAACTTTCATTTTGATGCAGTTCAGTCGTCGTTCATTGCAGAGATCAAAGTTTAGGAAGAGATAAGTTGGAAAAACGCAAACAGTATTCTGCATTGCTTAGGTTTTAAGGGAGTGCTGCCCATTTTCTTGATCGAAATAGACGAGCTATCCTGCAATGCACCGGTGCATTGTGTGTTTTGTGCTTATGTGTCGTTACCCCTGAATTCCTCGCACCTCAAAATATCAACTTGAATGGCGAATATTTAAATAAAAACAATTTTTACAATTTGTTCGCTGTCTTTTAGACAAGTCTTCCCACTTCCTAGTCGGGGATGCGATGCTGGAAACGCCGCGTTTTCTCATATGCATGCTCGATATTCGGAGGAGGGAGGGGCATGTTCTGCGGCATGACTGCCTTCTGATTTTACGGACTATCGTAAAAATATCTGACGCCAATTGAAGCAGCCACGACAAAAAGTGTTATATAGTATTACCGAATAAGCTAGCCTCGCTCGTCGATATTTTTATGGCCAACCGCCGATCTCCTGTCCCAACCTCTTTCCCCGGATAATAAAGAGTTGGCTATCTCTTCGTTACTCTCAAGTTATGTTGCCACCCCCTCCTCCGTCCTACTGAACGTGATCCTCCCCCGCTTTCTCCCATCCCCTCAGCGTCGTTTACTTTTTCTCAATCTCGCTTGTGTGCCCTGGCTGTACAACGACATGTTTTTGAAGATTGAATTCGTTTCCACAGTCGGGTCGACTCAATCTGGCCGGTCAGCGCCACCTATAGGGGCATTCATATAATTGCCAGTACAAATGGAATATGGATGAAAATCAATTTTCAAAAGCATTCAAAGGTCATTTTTAAAAGCACCTAAATTAATTTTTAAAAGATTATTAATAAGTTGTTGTTAAAATTCTTGTACCATTTTTAACGACATTTAAAAAAAAGTCTGGAATGGTTTTTGTATGTTTCCATCAAATAATTATTAATGTATTGACTTAAAGTGTAATATTTATACAATGGTACAATAATTTTAATAACTCGTAACTGGGCCTACTCGGGATCAAACCAACTAACAACCATTTGATCCTCATGCAAATTGCAAAAGGGACGGACAACCGTTCTCCATTTCCACTTTCCATTTTCGTGAATTTCGTGTGTGTTCCTCGTTGTGGCCGACCGTCTCAAATCAGATCGACCTAACAAACGTCAGACGATGTACGTGACACGGGTTTCATGTTTGGTATGTGTCTTGAGCGCGTCGGTAAGGTGGATGGGGTGAGTGGGCGATGGTGGGGTTTTCGGATAGAGGGGAGTGTGGAAATTCTTGGCAAAATATTGTTTGCTTTTGCCGTGGCACGCGTTTGCTGGATCCCCTCAACCGGTCTCCCGTCACCTCACCACCCCACTTCCTTTATGTATTTTCCTTGTCCTTTATTTCGCGTAGTTCGCTCGTTCTGAATCTCACCATTTTAACTGGTATGTTTATAGCCATGTAGTCTGCCTGCATATATATAGGTGACACTTTTTATAACGGCATATGTACACATTGAGCTGGCGCTCAGTAGTTCAATTAAGAAACATTCTGAATATTTCTGGTGGTCGATGTGACATTTTTCATTGGAAAATGCATATTAAAATCGCAATTATTTTATCGATTCCAATGAAATTTGGAATACTCTGTACACGTACATGCAAATCGCTACATATTGTCCTAGTCTAAAAAAAAGTAAAAGGAAAATATCTTGGAATCCGAAATTTCTTCAATATTGTCGAGGGAATATTGCCGACACGTTCACCATTGAATCCGGAAAGATACAGTACATTCTGTTTCTTTAATTTTGTGATAACCTTGTTGGGTTCGTTTCCCGATCGAATCGCGGTTTTCTATACTTTCCTACATATTCCGAAGCATGAGCGTTACGACGGTTTATCTTATAATAATGGAAAATCGAATTTGGGCATTTGTGGCAGGCCTCCTCGTTTGACGCAACTTATGCTTACTTGTGTTCTGGTTATCCAGTTGGTTTTGTAGTGTCCCTCGCCCCTGATTAATGTCCGTCCGTGAATGTAGCGTGTTCGTATTCGTATTATGATCTCTATAGTGCACCTGTGTATATACCTCTATAGAACATGTATGTATACGTTAGTGAAATTTCAGATTACT
>JAQGBY010003283.1:0-19770 GCA_034698785.1 Mycogona germanica
TGACGAAAATTGAGAACAGGCATTTCTCCCCCTCCCTCCTCACCCACCCAATTGTCTAGCCATTCATTATTCACACTGCAAAGTCGCTTTCGAATGATGGATCATCCGGAACAAGTACGAACGTATTGAAACTGCATTTTTTTTTTCTCGGACGTTTTTGCGTACGAGATCACAAAAAAGAGAATCAATAAATTATGGCAAGCTAACATCACATTTCGGAAATAAAATTGAAAATGAAAGGTCGGGGGCTAGACTATAAAAAAAAATGAAGACACGTTCAAATAAATAAAAAATTGACAAACAGGAGGCAGAAATGATTTTGTCATAACCAAGTTTCACGAAAACGAAAATATTGATAAATGAAACGACATTAATGGAATGGAATTCAAATAAATAATTATATTCTGGTTTGTTAGACGTATGCAAAATATTTTATTTAACTATTGAATAAAACATTATATAATAATTCTGGAAAATGTAACGAAAAGTAATTTGAATAATTATTGTAATTCAGGCTTGAAAGATATAAAACATATTTAGATATTTTATACAGGGTGTAATGAAAAAATACATAACTAGCAAATGACACTATCCGAAATCAGCAACCAAAAGCTATTGGCATTGGATAATGTATTCTTTTAAAAAAATAAATACATAGAAACGGTCATCGTCCGAAAGATAAGCAACGAATAATGAAATCAAAATCCTCACTGGGACACCGAATCTGTCGCCGAATGCCTATCTCACCCTTGGCCTTTTAAAAAACATTAAGGAGGCGAACGTCTGCGTAGACAACAAGAAAACAGAAATGTCGATGCCACCGCGCCCAATCAAGTCGGACCGGACCACAAGGGCGAAACCTGGGAAACCGGGAAATCGGTGTGACGTCTACACACACACACACACACATGTACATACAATATAAGACAAATCCTCGGCACGTCTCGTCAAAAAAGTGGCGTAGGGCAACCACTTTAAAAAAAAAAGACGTGCATGCGTGTGCGTCAGGGGGTGGGGGTGGACGACTAGAACACCACCCCGTTTATATATATATATCTAAGCATAGATCGTTCAATTTCTGCGTGCTCATCGTCAATTCATAGTCGACCGGTCCCCGACCACTCGCGAAAAAGGCCAGAAAATAATGGGTTGGGGGCGCTGCTGGTGCTGGTGCTGGGCCTGCAGAGGGTCCGCATGAGCGACTAGCTTTTAATTCCGAGAGCTGTGGACCCTAGACGTGAACGCGACGAGCCAAGGACAATTAAATTTGACACGTAGCAGCAGCATGCAGCAACTACATATGCTCGCAGACAGAAATTCCTCCCGTGACCGGCGCCTTAAAAACGGAAACCACACCACCACCACAACCCCCAACACCCCCGCGTCATGGATTTCAAGAAAAGAAGCACGCAAGGCGAAAGAATCCAGAGGAAATGTGATCGAACTCAGGATCTCGAGGAAAAATCCACCCACATCCAGAGAGACCCATTTTTCCAATAGTTTGTCTTTCGTTGTTAAAAGGAGAATTAACATTGTCCCTGTTCAGGATCGATACACGACTAAAAGATATGGTTCGGAACTCGAATCACGCCATATTAATCGAGCGCAGAAACACCGCCAGAGTTCCACATGGCAAATCGCAAATGTAAACTACACAAACCGATTATACTTTGTAATTGGGTGAGCTCATGAATAATTAAAAAACGAAATCGTGCTTGTGGTCTTGATTCAGCATCGTTTAGCTAGGGCCCAGGGTTTTAAAATCGATGTTCAGGGAGACTTTGAATGCGGTTGACTTGCAAAGAGAGAGCCGTCATTGGAAATTGAGAGCTGCCCCTGACCACCGGCAATCACTAATAGCACGCTCGTAGTGCGGAGGAGCTAATCAGGGAACTAGAACTACAGCGACTTTACGGACCAGTAAAGTTGTTGAAAGGGAACTGAAACCACCGAATACGTAGGTGATCAGGTCACTTTAGTTCTCATGCAAGATCGCACCTGATCCGAGCGATTAAACCGTGATTGCCTCAAGGCACAACCGCTAATTTTAACGAATAGGAGGATTCATGTTCTCAAAATGTTAAAGAAACAAACGTCAAAGTGGTGGGTGGGGGTCTCAGTACGATAGATCTCGCTACGAATATGATATACGAGGCTCCGTGGTCCAAGGCCACCATTTTGTCATGGTTTCAATCGCCATGGGGAGAAGTAGAAAAAAATAAAGCTGTTCAAACTCTCGCAAGCTAAATATAACCCATGGAATAAAAAAGAGCAGCGCGCTCATAGGTTTAATGCGGCGAATGATAACTTTTTTTTAAAATATTTATCTTCAACCATTTTTGACCGTTGCTCCCCTATTCGAAAGCCTCGACTCAATCAGTTGGAAATCACAGACAGACTTTGGCCAAATTTATCGGATAGATTAATTAAAACACAGCCAAACTATTTTTTTTTCTTTTAAAAAGATAATTGTTTTTCTTATTAATCATTAATCACGTCCTGTGGCGAATGTTCTAGTAATTCTGTTATTGTTTGTGGTCATTCTGTTTTTCGCTTAAAACATTTGTTGTTATAATAAAAATTCGAGGGATGTTGGTGAAATTCTTAAACTGTCTTGATTTTTTGCGAGTTTTTAATAGACATTTGGGAACAATGTTATTCGCTGTTTACAGTAACAATTTTATTACTTGCAATGAATTATTAATTAACTTCATTAGAAATTTAGCTGTTTGCAATGGGAAAGTCCACAATTTCTTAAGGAAATGGCGTTTTTCTCTTCATGCAATAGAATCAGCTGTAAACAGAAAACACTAAAAATTATAATCAAGTGCATGTGTTATATTGTGATGTTTGTTGTAGTTAAAAAAAAAGTCGAAATACAATAATATCCTTGTTCCGAGTAGCTGCATGACCAGTGAACTGCGCCCATTTCGTCCTACATTCTCGCAACCGAAACGACAACGAGAATCAGCGTGGGCTCACTAAAATAAAATACAAAGTATAGAGGGGTCACGGAGAAAGGATGGGAGGTCAAAAGTAAAGTCAAGGCTTTCACCAGTCACAACACACTGAGATTCCAGCATCCAGGCCTCCCCCCCCCTCAGCGCCTTCCCACATCTCACGGACACTCAGATTCCGAAAGGTGGTGGTGGGGCACCCTTCATTACGTCAACAATCACTCAATTCCACCCATTCCCATAAAGACACTTTACCAAACACATCTAAAAGTTCCGAAATAACTTGTTTGTTTAGCTCTTCGCCGTATTCATGGCGATACAACGTTCGGCATCGAAACCACCGGCAAAAGCAATTAGGTCAATGAAGTAGCCTTTCTGGTGGTGGTGGTAGTGGTGGTGGTAGTGGTGATGGCTGTGACGGTGGTACGTGCGTAGGTTTAGACGAAAATAAGCTTAGTGAAAAGCGAAAGTCACGCAGGTGGGGCTCGAATCGCCGTCTGCGATTAATTTCGCATGCAACCGAACGATCTCGTTTTGCTCATTAAAAAAAAATATGTTACGCAGTTTTTGAAAGTTGGAAATATCAGTCGTAATTAATTCTCTCTCGCAAATGCCATCGTGAGAAACCTTTATCGGCAGCGTAATGGGGCGTGGCGCTTCCAACTGAAAAGTTTGGAGAGGGGAGTGAAGTGGAGGGCCCCCGCTTAAGGCTGCCGCCCCTAAAGTAACCTTGATCAATCACTGTTAGCATTTCAGTTAGCTTGACGGTGGGCGCAGAATTAATGGGTATTCCCCCGCCAACACCTGGTCACAAAAATACGGACCCTGATTTTACAGACGTTCTCACGGCGCAGGCACAGTAACGTCGCCAAAAATCAAGACTACGAACAAAAGCTGGTACATTATTATTATTATTTTTAGTAAAAACTGAAAGTTTGGTGATTTGGCGGAGTAAGCGCGACGATCGCAGAGTGACGCAACCTGCCAAGATGACCAGGACGCGCGCCACCTAGCGATAAGGCCTCTAACAAATTCAATAAAATCGCATACACGCCTTGCATATTCAGGATTACAATTCCCGTCTGGCTGCTTGCTGACGTAGGCGTCCCAAGCTAGAAGACCTTGTCCGGTCCACCGACAGGTTTACTCAAGGAACCCCGTCGGGGCGGACGAATGAGTCAAGAACAAATTTCTCAAAAATAAAAAAACAAAAAAAAATGGCGGGCCGGTGGTTCGGTCGAAAAATCCGCCCCCTAATGAATCTAAGGTATAAACGGCCGCCATACGTCATGCAGTGTCCTCGTACGCGCCAAATGTATGTGATGTTTGTGTGTGTATGTGTGTGTGGAAGAGCGGTGGAGAAAAAAAATTGGTGGGGAGGGGGTAGGCTGAATTCGGCCACACCATCAATCATTCGATCCACCCATTCTCCCCCACCACCACCACCACCACCACCACCAAATCTAGTGTGACCGCTGGTATACTGTCTGCGTCTACGCCCCCAGAGCTAGCAACCCCCCCTCTCACTCTCTGTCTCTCCATCCTTCTCTCTTGCAGGCCAGACGGCGGGAATAATTGCATTTTTTTATAGATCATGTAATATCTGCATCACGCGTCCATTTATTGTGGGGGGGGGGGCGCCATTCGCACCGCGCGGCGCGATTTTGTGGAACGAGCGACCGAGCGGTTCCTGGCTTGTGTATATACAACTCCCGGTGCACTTGTAAGTACAATTACGTGTTCCAGAGTGATCTCAACACCAGTCTACGCAGGCATTTGGGGGGCGATCCAACATTCTAGGAGCGCGCCAGATTTGCCAATCGAGGCATTTCCTGAGGAAGATTCCACAAAAGAAATCCGTACTAGGCGTACGCCATCTTGGAAAATGACGATGGTTGCAGCCTTTATGTTATGGATTAAATCGATGCGCAAAATTCACGCTGTTGCTTGGCGCCTGGCTAATAATCAGAGAAGCGTGAAAAACGCAATAAAAATCAAATTTCCTTAACTAAACGACCGAGTTTCCGGTTTCTAATCAGCGTTTCCGCCTCAATCATCAATCAACTTCCATCCGGTATGTCCATGATGGTCAAACTGATTCGAGCTTGAGCCCACAAACCCGCTGAATCACCAGACCGTCGAATTCAAATTTAACTTATCGAAAAACACTTCATCCAATCTCTTAGGGGTGTATCACACAACGTAATGCCCCAAAATCTAGCCAATAAATATTAATTTCTTAATATTGTGAATTTATTGAACACGAAAAAAATGCATTTTCGGAGGTGGAGGAGGAGGAGGAGCAGACACACTTGCAAATCACTTTCACCCCTACCAGACCCAGCAATGCAGACGTGAACAGCGCCCCCCACAGACACCGCCACCGCCGTCACGACACTTTCACTTTCCCCCCTCGTCATGGATCACATGGGGGTGGCGCTGGGTGACCGTATATAGGTGCTCGTCGCGTCTGATGGTGTGAGGGGGGGAGGAAGGGGGTTATATTTGTATACGACAACATCGCAGACCCCCGTCACCTTTCGGATCAATATGGCGGCGTCTGGTGCGCGGGTACACAATACAAAATGGCCGACGACCCCGGGGAAAAAAATCGATCGTCGGGTCCGCGCAGACAGCCCCCGCCCGCCACCAGCCAATTCTACGGTGGATGATTTAGACCCATAAACAGCAGAGCGAAACCTTTCAGACTGGAAAAAGGGAAATGAATGTCCCGCGATTCTAAATTATATGTAGGCGATGAAAAATGTAGATGAGGTCACAGCATTCAGTATTTCGATACACCCCCTTTCCCCTCCGGCCATACACACATTCCACCAGCACCCCAGTAAACAGATATGGATTTGTCATGATTTAAAAAAACATGACAACCCTACAACCTACATGTACTATGGTCACCTAAATACAGGACGACGTAGGTAATTGTGAGCTTCGTCATGAACTTTAATGAATAAAACCAAATATCAACCATTCTGACAAAAGGGTTTTTTGATCCCAACGAGTTACCCTGAACATTTTTGGACGATAGCTGTACTCAAAAATGTTTAGCAACCACAGATTGGACGAGTGGTGCGTGACGTCACTAGTTACGATTATCGAGCGGAAGTCCGAACGGTAGTCAGAACTTCTTGGAAAAATGAATTTTTATACGTCGGTCTTGGTTTTTACATAAAGTGAATTGGATTCGGGGGAGGATGAAGCCGAGCACCGTTACAACTATTACCAGAGAATACAAACCACGTAGTCTGAGCATAAAAACCTCAGCGCTCTATGATTATAGGACGACGAATGAAAGTAAAATGAGAATTTCAGGGCTCGGCTGGAATTTATTTTTGTGAAAAAGCAGTTTCTTACCACAATTTTCTTTTGGTTGATCGCAAATAACAAGGAGGGGAAAGAAGAAGAAAACACCCATCATTCCCCTAAAAATGAAACCTCAGGCATCTCGATTTTATATTTTCAAATTCAAATTCTTCCGTTAACTAATAGCGACCTCAAAGACACACACACACAAGGGAAAACGTTTTTGGAAATAAAAAAATACACGGAACCCTATTTTTTAATACACAAGGGAAATATGTCCTCTCCTCCTTCCCTAACGAGAGACTCGTGGAAAAGGTTTGTATTTTTCCTGAAATTCTCAAAAATATGAGAGCTCTAGAGAAACATTAAAAAAAGAAAAATACAAAAATTGCAATTTTTTATGGGGGCACATCGCCCTTACAGAAACACTCCCCAGAAAATTCATAGCCCCGGTTGCCCTCGCTGCATTCTGCATGCAGGGCCATGCCCCCTAACCCTAATCAGACGAGGGGAGGGTTATAGGGTGCAACCCCGGGCGACCCATAATGCGGAGAAAGAGTGAGACCCCCATAATGTATTCCATTCCTTTTATTATTATTATTTGGCGGAGGAGGAGGAGGATGAGGGGGGCACGTACAGAATTCGTGATGGCGGGATTGAATATTAAGGGGGTTGGGGAGGGGATGAAGGTTTTTAAAGGGAATGTGACGCCGGCTCAGCATAAAGCAGACCCCATCCATATCGATTCTCCCGTAGATCCACACTGGTACGACGCAGACTCAGTGTCTGCCATTATTAGGGGTTTTTTTTCTTTTCGAAAAAGGTTGTCGCCCCGCCATGCGTTGCGGCGAATTCATCACTCATGGTCGGTAGCCGCCATTTTGAAAATTCTCAATGCTAATTCGACAGAACCTTGGTGTTCCTCTTTCAAAATGCAATTGCGACCGACTGTCGTGAAAATTGTCGCCATTACTAAATTAAATTTAGTAATGGCGACGGCGATTTTACAAACATATCCTCGAAGAGGTTCGCCATGCCAGGGTTAGCTAAGACGACACATTTTAATGTTAATGCCAATTGTTACCATTAGATGTGACAGAATAAAAATACAAAAAAATTAAATTAACAATTTCATAAAGCAAACTTCAATTACCAATATTGATAATTGAGAGTGGCACAAAATTAAATTAACAAACATAAAATTCTCAGAATTAAATCATCAATATTTCTTGTCAATTGTCGAAAAGAAACATTTAAATTAAGTGCTTTATACTGAAGAAACAAGTGTAAATTGTGACTTCTACGTAAACATGTTTTTTGTAAGCAATCATTGAAATGAAATTACGAAATTCAATTAACAAAAATCTGCTGAAGTATAACAAATCATTTTTAGGATTTTCTACCAACATCCAGATATGAAGTATACAACATCTAAAAATGCTGAACTGGGGCATTCATACAATCGTCCCTCTTAAGAAGTCATGCAGCGTGTAACGCAGTCCACTTTTCGAATTTCAGAACGCGATCACCTCCCGACGTACATTTTTTATTATTATTGAAGAAAAAAATTCTTCACTTCCTCGAATACACGACAGACATTCGAGTACAATGCCCAGCACCCAACAATACATTTCTCTCTGCCCCAGACCCCGTCTTCCCCCTCCTTTTACGCATCGCCCTGTCCACACCCCCTAGTTTTTACGGATCTCTCCACCCCTGCGCCTACGGCTTCACATAACAAAAGTAAGTGACCCTCCTCCCCCCCTCAAGACAGCATCTCCCACTTCCTTCCATCCGTGTGCATCGCATCCATCCAGCGTCAGTGGTTGAACGCGTCGCGCAATAGCCGCGCTTCCAACCTAGACGAGACTCAACCACGAGACAAGATAAAATTCTTCAGTTGAATTAAGACGAATGAGATACAGTGCACAATATGAGGTGAACCAACGCCACAATGTTCGTGGTTTCAGGTGCACATTGAGCCCGAATAGTTCATGTGATTTCCCAATTGCAAATGCGCATTTAAAATAATATTATTTATCCACAAATCCACATTATTCCGTACGACGAATTTCACCAGTGGACAGTCCCATTATCCACTTGACCAACATTAATGCTACATAATGACAAATAATGTGGACAAGAGGTTGTAGCAATAAACGACAGAGTGTACTGTGATCTCAGATACTTTAAATACATACAAGTAATAGTATAAAAATATTTTTTTCATTTGTCGTAATTTTGTTTCCCAAACGCCGAACTCTGAAATGTGTTTTGAAAATGTTAAGGCGATCATGTTTCATTCTACGATAATCATTATGGCGAGTTGACGAACACAAAATCAGAACCTGTATTCTATTATTTCAAGGATGAAACCGTTGATCTAGTCGATCCCAACTCGAGACGAGATGCTCCACGAGACGAGGCAGGTCTCGTCTCCAATAACGCCGCTTACAAGAAAGAACAGGCTCGTCTGGACAAGCGGACGTCCTCCCTCCATCGATTATCGCCGATACCCTTAAAAGTATGTCTCTTCCCCCATCCTTATTTTAGAATTCCATTTCCCCCGTTTATAATATTAGATCCCTTTCCAGTTTTCGAGAAAGAAAAATACAACACTTGCATCCTCAGCAACTTCCCGTCTGATGTCACAATGCATCATTCACGGCGCCATTCAATGCGCTTGCTCTCAATGGAAGAGGGCAGTCAAACGGTTCACAAAAACATTTGCCAAAATATTGCATTTAAAATTTTTGATTCGCAGCTTTCGAGGATACCTATTGTAAAAATGCAACGGAAGTTGGCGCGGTTGTCTGCGACTTTATTGGTTACGCCAATCGCGACCAAAGGCGAGTACCCGAGTCAATAATATCCCAGATATACGAAATGGACATTAAATTTTCATTGAAATAGCTAAATTTCGGTTTCAAAATTTCGATTTTAACGGGGATCGAACCCTACACACTCCAGTCGAACTTCAGCCACACATGCAGAAATAGAAATAACACTGAAGAGTTGAATTCTATCCTGCGCGAGGAAAATATTTTCAGGAGCTTGCCATGGATTTTAAAAAAGAAATGATCATGGTGCAGCCGCCGAATATAATACGAGGGGAGGTGCGTATCACTGCTGGTGCAGGGGGTACAGGGGGTACAGGGGTGGGGGTATAGAAGCCACGAAGCGAGACGACGGGGGGAGAAACTTTATACAAAAAATAGCGCGATTTCAATGTCGCCTTTTTCGTTTGTGTGTGTGGCGTGGGGAGGGGGGGGGGGAGGAGGAGCGTTTGTGAATAACACAAACAAGGGACAGAGAATTTTGGGTGTAAAAAACGAATTTTCCACAGAAAAAATCACATCCCAGCGCAAAAACCATTCTCACACGAACAAGAAAAATGGTATCCGATATATTGGTGTTTCGATGCAACATCTGCAGAGCTGCGTTTTTACAGTCAGTCTATCGTTATAGTCGTGTAATATGAATGTGTCGAGAGTGTAATGTCCTTAACGAGTCAAAATCCTGTTAGGATAACCACACCTTTGTCCTTAATTGGTTGCTCGACTCCCCCCCACGCCATATCTGCTTGTGGGTACATATTGTAATTGTAATTTCCCTAATAACTATCTATTTCAAGTGCCGAAAAAAAAATGGGGAAAAGCAGTCAAATAATAACTAATACACATTTCCAGGGATAAAACAACTGCAATTTTGTTCTCGTTTCAAAAATATGAAACAACAACATTCATAAAACAGAAACCCTAATTAAAAAAGAAAGCTTTACATGAATATCGATGTCCAAAGATCGATAGTATTTGGCCCACCGTCTACATTACAGTACTAAGATGTCCAAGCGCATCAAGACACGCGACCGATTTCTAAATTCGAAAAACTGAATTGTGGTCAATTCCAATTCAAATATTAAATTCGCTCAAACTGATTTCCAAAATTCGCTTCCGTCGGGGACAAAACGATAGTCGAAGTAACGGTGGGATCGAGCCGATCGGAGCGACCCAATACCAATACGAATAAATGTAACACTTGGCAGGAACACCGAACAACAAGACTAGTTATTTTTACCTGCGCCACGTACAAATATAGCCCAACCCTAAAAGACCCCCATTATTTACACCCCCCCATCCCCACGACCCCCATAATCCATCCCCATCCCCCTCTTCGTGCGAGGTGAAAAACGAACAAAATGTGGGAAAATGAAATACAAATAAAACTCGTGCTGTGTGACAAAAGGCTCACACGTCTAAGAGGAAACGATTTTTCTGGGAAAAGGACAGAAAAATAGAGTTTTAAAAAAATCTCAAGGTTTAGAAAGTTTAGCAAAGGGGAGGATCGCTGGAGGGGAAATTTTCGAACAGAATGACATTGCACCGACAATATGGAAAAGAGAATTTTTTTCATAGAAAAACGCATTTTTTACACACAAAAAACATGTTCCCTATACGAAAGGCGAAGACTAGAAGTGAGAAACTCATGAATGAATCCCGCAAACACACGACGTCGTTTAAACTAACACTTTCGAAAAACGTTGGTAAAAAACATCAAGTTTTTTTTTTACTATTTCCAAAAATTGTTTAGGAGGGTTTCCAAGGGGGATTTTTAGGATGTTGGTTACATGGTTTGTGCGATGCAGCGGTTATTCGTACGTGTATAGTCGGGGGCAGGTGAATGAATATTTCGGAAACACATGTCACCCTTTGATCCTCACGGCAGATGATCTCACCAGTTGCACGACAATGCTAGTCCAATCAGATCGGCGTTCCTGATCGCCTTGCGCACCTGGTGGTCGATCCATGAACAGCACTTTTTAAAAAAAACTCCATTATGTAGTGGTGTTGGCGGAAGACACGACTAGCAAACGTTTTTTGGGAGGTATCTATGTGTTTAATAACGGGGTATAAGTTTCCAGGCGGCTGCGATGGCGGCTCGTCAATTAAGTCGCCATGAGGGCAGAGGGACCGTTGGATAATTATGGACGGTTGCGTTGAATGTAGCCTGTTTAACGCAACGGATATTCGACGTGTTGTTTGAAGTCTCGCCGAAAAATATTCGGATCCGGCGTCTGAACCCAACCAACTTTTGCAACGGTTATGAGAACAAAATGTCAAAGATAGTCGTGAACCTAATGTGTTAAATTCTGCTCGCGAACAAACTAATTGGATCAGCGTGGAAAAGTGCCGCGGCTGTGCTGACGTCACACGCAAAAGAGGTTTCATTTTTCGCCACCGGTTGCGTCACTGATGTCAGACACACCTAACTTTCACATAAAAATTCGCCATGGAATGTCTCGCTGCCCAGTTGAGTAATGATACGCCATTTTTGCTAACTTTTGGTCGTAGGAAAAGAGAGGGGAAAAAATGAGTTGTACACCCCACCACCGTGTATGACGCGCCGCCACTAAAAACCATCCAGTCCCAAATTGGAGCGAGAGGAATCGTAGCCGGAGCCCCGAGACATTTGGTGCGTGAAGGCAGTGACTGCAGGGCACGAGGCACCGGTGACGACATAAATCCCCACCCCCTATAAATTATATACTGTATATACTTCACGTATACATGTATATATATATAGTAGACAGATGGCCTGTTGATCGAAGCGCGTATTATATATATATACACACTAGATGTTCAGCCATTCGCGAGAGCAGGAGTTTCTCATACGCTGTACAGTACATGTACACGAGCACATATGGGCCTGCTGTCGTACAACTTTAAACCCAGTTTTAACTCATTCATAAATTCCGAAAGATTGATGCTCTGGGAGGGGAAGAGAGAAAGACAAAATGGCGCTCCAGCAGATGGAGATATTGTCATCGTTAATGCGTCACACGAATAAAGGAAGATAGTAATTAGAATACTTCCCTCAAAAAATGAGCGATTCAAAAAATTCCCTTTAAGACTACAAGACAAATATGTGCGATTTCTTTTTCCCTTTAAGACTAAAAGACAAATTATCCTATTTTATTTTGAAAATTTGTGATCCTACTCGGTGCCTAAACACTACTAGGCAGTAGACACATTTCACCAGTACCCCGAAGAAAATAAATGAGAGTCTTCACCGAGAATCAAACCAGAGACCATTCATTACACAACAAATATGTCTACCGTCGAACAATATCCGGTGTTCGAATCTCCCTATTCGCCGCAATAAACAGACTAGGTGAAAAGTTCTGGTAAGCTAAGCACTCATTACGTAATGAAAATGGGACATGAAAAATGGTTACGATCTTGTCATATGGCCGCTGCGCCTGACAGTTATTGGTGGCTTCCGGTGGCGCTCCTTCATTTAATAATGGAACAATATCGAAAAAAAGATTTAAAGGACATATTTTGTTTTAAAAAGATTTAAGCATTTTTATGACTTGCTATTTCAATTTGAAGTATTTATTCCTTTTATTGCTAGAATTTTAATTTACAGAATGCAGACAGATTTAGAAACTGTGTGCGAGCATGACAAGATGTTTCCATACTTGGCTAGACTCGATCGGCGGAATTGTCAATTAAATACTGACTGGCAATAAAATTAATTTGTTACTGATTTTTATGCAGTCTGGTTTGACACCTACTAAAACTATCCAGACAAAAGCGCAAAAAAGAAATCCAGTCAGACTGTTATTCCGGCTGTTTGTTCCGGTAACGAAAAAAAATTGATCCGCCTGCTCCTGAGACCACCGCCTCGACAACAACAATCAAATAAGTCAAGCAAATCAAGCAAACACCGAAAATGGAAGAAAACAGATCACAAGTTAGCGGTTTCGATTAACATGTAATAAAATCGGACAATCGGGGAAAGCTCACGCCGTCTAAACCGCTGCGAATTTCCGGCACCCCGCGTATTGAACGGTCAGTGAGGCCAAAAGAAAACAACGTGGCCCCAGAAGGATAATCACATACACACACAATGAATCCATAACAAACGTCCGAGTGAAATAAATTAGATTGATGTCAACTGCGATGAATGGATATTTGCATAAATGCACAATCGTATGTGGGGGGAGTGTACGCGTTTGGGGCGGGAGAACGAAAAAAAATACAATACCGGACCGAGCGTCACCGGCAGTCATACAGACAGCCCCCACCCCCACCACCCCCAATGAGTTGACGTGATAAGAGCGTGAATCAGAGGACAGGCAGAGGACACGCCGGTAGGGCGGGTGTCCAAATGGATGGGGTGGGAGGTTAGGGGGTGGAGAGAGAGATAACGGGAGGGGGGAGGAAAGGGAATTAATTTTAATGTGGCAAGTCATGTGTGTGGCGTGCGAACCAATAACAAAACACAAAAAACGGGCGCGTTGTCGCTGACGACAATTTTCGGTTAAGTTACCACCTCCACACACACACACACACACACACACACACACACACACCGACCCAATCCAGTCCTCTCTCCAACGATCACTATTCTTTATGGAGCAGACGTTATCCGGTACGACAACGAATAAGACTAATTTTACAATTGGTAATTAATGACTTGTTCAACGTCCCGATTCAGCTGGGCAAATTGAACGTCCAACCGTTGCGCGCCTGGTGGACCGTGCACCGCGTGTTCCACTGCGGTGATTGCAGAGGAGACCAATGACTGTGAAAAAAGGGGTTACATCATCGATCCTTGCGTGTTTGGTGCCATGGAAATGTCATTTTGTGTGTGGGCCCGACAAGCACAAGATGCGCAACAACGCACACAGCACGTCGGACTTTGAGTACAGTAGTATATGCTGCACCTCGAATGACGTTTTTGAGTTTCCAATTTTCAAATCACAAATCTAATCAAGTTTATGACGAGAATTCTGGATATCAGTAATTTTGTTAATGACAATCATTGTGAATATTTTTCTATTGTCTCCCTTAATAAGTCCATGACAACAACACAACAGTATTTATTTTTAAATAAATAATTATTTTTGATATCGTTTATCCGAAAACACCTTTTATACTCAAGTGTGAGGTTACCAGCACGGTTTCTCCCGGAGATTTGCAACGTGCCCGAATATGCTGGACTTGACCAAACAAAATGATATTTTCATGGTGCCACAGAGGTGCGTTGTGGGCGATAGTTTCAACCCCCGTCTAATAAATAAATCCAAGTCTCCTATAGTTCCTCTTGCGATCGCGCGCGCGGGATGAAGGGTTGGTGTAATTTAGCGTCCCACTAGGACAGCCCTGCCTCATACGTGAGATAAACAAACCGGCACGCCGCCGACAACAAGGCCCTGGTTGGCGGTCGCGACACGACGCAAATGCCAGCCGAGTCGACTGGAGATCGGTATCTCGGTTGGCGCGGCATTCCTCCCAGTTGCTGCTGCTTTCGTCTCACGTAAACGCTCAGAGAATATACTATACAGGGTGAACCTGAAACTACGGACCCCTTTTATTATTTTTAAGAAGTCGGCCTAAAATAGTCCGGTTATTGTGACATTTTGGGGATAATTAAGATAACAGTATCCTCTTTCAAATTCCGAGACTGAAATGTCAACATTTCTCACTACTAATGTTGCGCCTTGTCGATTGCCAATTTCTTATCCAATTTGCAACTGTGCAGTGCGTTCTCAACTCTGCTGCAAAAATGCCGTTTACCTAAGATAAAAATGCGACATAACAAGAAATTATGAAGCCGAATGTCTTCTTAACGAGTTTCAGAACAAAGGATCCGGAAAAATCCATCATTAAACTGCGGTCGTTCAGAAGTTTGACGAAAGTAGACAAACTCGGGTTGGTTTATCTTGCGCTAAGGATTCTTCAAATTCGCCTAAAATCCATCTTTTGTTTGGAAACTCGTTAAGAAGTCATTCTGGCATCAGAATTGTTATGTCGACATTGCATTACATCGCATTTTTATCTTAGTTGAACACCATTTTTACAAAGTGATTAATTGCAGTGGTAATCAACAATCGCCACCATCAAGACCCAACTTTAATAGTGAGAAATTTTAAAGTTGAAATTTTAGTTTCGGAATTTGAAAGGGTGTACAGTTGTCTTAATTGTGCTCAAGTTTCATAATAATCGGACAATATTATTGGCAAACTTACTAAAAATAATAAAAGGTATCCGTATTTTCAGGTTCACCCTGTATATGTACTGTGTTACACGCAACCTGCGCACGCACGCAACACCGCAGACGCGACCATGCAGTCCTCTAACGGCGACGACTGGAACTAAGCATAAATAAATGACCATGGCTTTAGAAACCAGGGCGGCGAACGGACATATGTTTGACCACCAAACTGACCAACAATAGAGATCAAAATTATTGCGAGAGAAGTTTCTCTTCCGAAATGAGAAAGAAATCTTTTTCCGTTTTCAGAACGCATTAGGCAAGAAATATGACGTCATTAGTAAAATAAAATCAAAGAGTAACAAGTTGGGGAATTTACAAACAGTAATACTACTCTGTATTTTGTGACGTGCCGATCGATATCCGAATATCAAACAGAATGAGATAATCGCAAAGTGAACCCGGTATCCCCAAAATTGCGCACCTTATCAGACCACAACTTTAAAAAAAATTAGTGTCGCCCCAGTCAGGTAATATTGGCGAATGTGATGTGCATCAGGTGTTCCTTTTGTGGTAAACAACCAGAATTACGAAAACGTCCTGAGTGGACCAGAGTTCTGACACTGATGGCCGGGGTAAGAATTCTACGATTCCTTTTCCCTCCCAAAACCATCCGTTGAGGTCTGGGATTTGTTTAAGGTGTGGTGGTCACCCCTTCACCAGGCACTTGTCGGTTTTCCCAACTACTCAAAAGACCAAAAAAAATCCTTTTTTAAAGAACCGTCGCTACCGGATGAGGAGGACTGCACACACCACCAGTCCAGTCGCACCACCAACCAACCCCCCGCTCTATTACGCGCCACTTCCATTGCCACCGCCGTATCTCCAGACGTCTGTGAATCCGTATCACTACCGATTATTCTCTTTCGAGGAAACGCGACAGACGCTATCAGCACCCAGTGCCACCCATCAACCCCCACTCCCCCCCGCCGTCATCCTTCGTCACCAACCCCTTAGGCTCGTGTGGAACACGGCGAGAGAGCCAGACATGTTCGGCACGCAATTCCCGGATAACTTTATTGCGACGACGATCGCGGTAAGTGGATTCGCCCGATGCCGCTGATACAGCGACGAAAGATGGCTAAATTAGTTATTTTCTCTCATTACACACCTGCCGCAAGATTAGCGCTAGTCACCCTCTTTTCTCCCCCCCCCCCCGACACTCCAAATCGAAATCATCGCTACCGCCGCGCCGCTAACAGGAAACGAGACAACCGCTTCAGTTAGACGCGTTACGTCGCAATACCCGCACCCCCTAACTGCCGGTAAAGAACGACGATGCTGACCGCAGACACTTGACCTATCGACGAATAAAAAACACAACGTTGACGAGAGATTCGAAACGAGAATTTAGGAACGCATTTCCGATTCAACAGTTGACGTGTTGTGTGTTGGTTAGCGCGTTGAACTAGTGTGCGGGTTCGATTCCCGACCGAGACCTCTGGAATATTTCGGGCGAGAGAAATTCCTACCTTCGGAATGGAAGTAAGGCCATGGGACCCGTGCCTGTACGATTTCAGGTGCACGTTAAAGATGCCTACCTAGGTAGCTTATATTAAGCCTGGGCTAGGCCAAATTACCATGGGGTCTTAGGGCGAACACGCTAGTGGACCTCCTTAACAAATATCTCAGAATGACGTGGGATTCGCGCTTGCACGATATCAGGCACACGTTTAAGATCCCTACCTAGGTATTGGGCGGAAACGCTGAACAATTTTACCCATACCAATTTATAAAAATTAAGTGATAACATGTCCCACCACTTCGCCGTGTTCGCACTTCGCCCGTCCGTAGAACAGGCTCTCAACCGAACACAGCTCCGCCAAAAGGTAACGGAATGAATCAGAATCTGGAATCAAAAATAAGGAAAACAAAAAATGGCGTCGGGAACAAGATAATAGTACTCGAGAATGACGAATGGCGAGACTCGGTAATGATACAGGACGGAAGCGGCGAGGTCACGCTCGGCTGATATTTGTACAGCGTCAACTAGATGTATGTGGAGCGCCGCCGCCGCGCGCGCGCGCGACTCATTACGGCCATAGAGAGCGGTCTACGTTTGAGAGAGTGTCTCGCGCGCGTGCCAATGACGTCAGAGTGTGACGTGTGGATACACGGGGAAACTAGGAGAGTGGGGCGAGCCGGTGAGGGCAAGGGGGGTTAAAAAGGGTTGACGCAACCCGCCACCTTTCCCACCTCCAGCCACCGGCACAACACACACCTACACTGCCATTAGACTCGGCATCCACAACACACCAATAAGTTGTTGTTTATCAGTGATGTCCGAACTTCAGTGAAACGTCTAGGCCAATCAAGAATAGGGCTGAACGTACGCGAACAGTTAATTTCCGAACCACCACCACGAATACATAGAAAATGTGGACCAGAAAATATTTGGGGGATAACAACAAAACTGATTTCCTTATCTGCTGTTACAACACGCCTCAAAAGAATAATAAAAATCTCTCAAATAAAAGTCTCGAAAGGTTATTAAATGTCATTCCTACGACGAAACATAGAGCCGTTTCAGCGGGAATCATCTTGTCATCTTGTAAAACAATCTGATCAATTTGTTTAACGAGCGCAATTGATATACGAGACATGGAAGATGGAGGATAAAAAGGGTTATTTCTGCAGCAATTTTCTCCCAAAAATCCACCAACCAAATGCGTCACAATAAAATTGGATTCAAATTACGCTACTTTACTTACAAGTTATGTTGCTTTTGTCAATGAATTTTTAGGTTTTACTTTACTGTTCGCCTACCAAGCTTATTTTCAGTACCGTGGGAATCGGATTATCGCGATAGTTCAGAACTTCCAAGTCGATCTCGGCGACAGCCCATCTTCGCAAGCACCTTCTGCGTGTACTCCTACAGTACACTGGCGATTTGCTTAACTAACGTGACAGCTCAGTGACCCATCCCCCAACCCCACATCACGGTAAAACCCACCACCCCACGACATAACCAGGTGACGCCGCGCGCACCACCATTCGTCCACCGCCGCACCATCAGCGCCCGCTCCACCAGAAAGAGTTGGGAGCCACCGGAGAGGGCGCTGTCGCCCGCCGCCGACGCCGCGTTCGATATCAATCGCCTAATGTAGGTCAGTGTGGCAAATGGCGCCAGTCGCAGCAGCCTAGCATAGGGGTTCTGTCTGCGCAGCTCTCGCACTCTCGCTCATCCGCCGCCGCCGCCGCCACTCGTAGCGCGCGCGTCGCGTCGCGCGTTCTCCATAGGTACATGAGCGCGCGCACAACCCGTCTATAACGTATAAAAGGTGTGGGTGTAATATATATATATATATCTCTAGCGCCGACAGAGCAAAGCCAGTCTAGACAGGAGACACGTATATACAGTACAACGAGGAAAAATCAGACAATCCGCCCGCGCTCGCTCTCTCGCTCTCCGGTGACGAGGAGGAGGAGGATGAAAAAGAGAGACGTTGTACGTGTATGGTGCCACGTCCGGATACGTCAATCTCGCGCGTTCCACGTAATGCGACTCAGCCATAGAGAGAGAGAGGTGGTGGACGGATGGGGTTGAGTTTTTTATATTATTTAATTTTTTTTATAGATCACCCCCGTTCGCAAGTGTGCAGTGGTTTGTAAAACTTCGTGACAGGTTTTTGCGTTAGTTTGAAGGGATGACGGGGTTTGGGAGTCTGAGGTGAATCAGGTGTTTGTTTCGGATTATTTTTTTGGGTATGCTTATCCGACAGATCATCCGCTTTTCGTCATGCAATTAGTTGGTGCTGAAATGTTGCTACCAATTTGTTAAATAGATCTATTCATCTTAGTATAATTTTGATTTCATATTGGGCAGACGATTCGAGTGGCAAACTGCAAATGCCACCCAGGACGCGGCCTACTAATTTTGTCTAGCCTAGGTCTGACCTAGATAGATTTTTAATGTGTCCTGATGTCGTACAGACACGGGTCACGATTTCCTTCCATTCCGAAAGAAGGCGTAACGCAGGAATTTCTTTCGCCCTAAAAATTCCCGAAGGTGTCGGTCGGAACTGAACCCTCCGATACGGACACAGAAGGGAAGACACCTCTATAAACAGAAATATAATTGATTTTAATTACAGAATAAAATTCAAAAAGTATCTTAACTCACCATACAAACAAATTCGCTAAATTATTCTGCAAAGAACAATTTAACCACATTTTTTCATTTGCTTTAACTTCGGTTCAAATATAATCCCTTATTTCATGATTGCAATTAAATAAACTGCATAAACATTAATAAAAATTCTATAAACAACTATTTTCATATACAAATTTTGTGATTTTTAATTCCGGCATCTCCTACGCCATACTTAGGATAAATAAACTGCATTTTAATTTTTTAATTGTCTTTTTTGGTTGTCCAATTATCATTTCTATCTTGATGGCGGCTTATTACCATCCAAGCTTGTAAAAT
>JAQGBY010003284.1:0-19770 GCA_034698785.1 Mycogona germanica
TTCGTGCAGACCGGGAGTTGAACGCCGGATCCCTGGATTTCCGGCCCAGTGCTCTACCAATTGAGCTACCCAACACTGTACATCCCGAATTCATCATTTAATATATATATCATCCAGACGTCCAAACTAAAACCCTTCATGAATATTATCTATAGTCATCAGAATTTCGGGAAAGCCTTCGACAAAGTAGCGATTATCAATAGAATGGTTATTTTGGGAAAGTAAGTTTCCGACAAAGTAGCAAACCACAGATAAGAGTGATTTTTAACGTGACACTTAAAATTGTGAACACTGAAGTGAATTAAATGTGAATTCTTCCATGTCGAATTTTCATTCCTGGTATCTCCTTCGATTTCGTGAATTCGTCAAGGTGTCCCTGGTTGGTGTCCAGTCGTCCTGCTTTCGGATGAACCATTACAAAAACGCCAGGTAGAGCAAATGGTAGCAGAAACGCATCTGTGGCCAATGCGCGGCGCGCGCGCAGGTTCGTCCATCAGCAGAGCGGTGATGACCAATGGCTACTTCACGGCTGACGAGGCCAACGGCCGGGCCGTATATAAAGTAGCGCCAGCAGGAAATTGAGCGTACATTTTTGTCGAAGCCCGCGCAATCATATCCAAGAGCAAATAGAGAGCTACATGAGATCCTCCTCCTTCTCCTAGGACTTGTCTGGTTAGGCGCGTGCAGGAAAACAAAGGCAAAGTCGACGGCCTCTCTCGCCATCAACAGGTGTGTTTGTTATTCGAGCGGGCCTCCTCCTCCCCTATCTACCGATAATAATCGTGACAGCCGAAAAAAAGGAGAAAATCTGTGATTTTTTGCCGAGAAACCGAGAAAAAAACCTCACGGATCTACACCAGTGTTACCAACCTCTCGGATTTATTGGAAAACGACGGCGACATTTATTTTAAAATCAGGATTTAAAATCGGCATGTTTTTTTGAATTAATCTGGGAAAAGTCGATGCATTTTTTAAAAAAAGATTTCTATTTTTAAGCATGATTTTTGATTTAAATGCATATTTTTGAAATTATTGGAAACGAAGACGCCATTTAAAAAAATAATCCAGTGTAGTCATCTTTGAATGCATAAATCTTGAATTAAATGCATTTTCAGAATTTAAACGCGTTTATTGCAATTTCCAGCAATTTTTAAAACCAACTTTCAGGAACATTTTCGAAATTGGATAAGTCGAAAAGTTAAACCGCGATCAAAGGCGTTTGACCAACTTTCCGTTAAACCAGTTAAACCGCGATTTTAATATTAAATCCATCAAAGGATCTAACAAAGGCCTTTGACCAACTTTCCGTTAAACCCGTTAAACCGCGATTTCAATATTAAATCCATCACAGGATCTAACAAAGGCGTTTGACCAACTTTCCGTTAAACCGCGATTTTAACATTAAATCCATCAAAGGATCTAACAAAGGCGTTTGACCAACTTTCCGTTAAACCGCGATTTTAATATTAAATCCATCACAGGATGTAACAAAGGCGTTTGACCAACTTTCCGTTAAACCCATTAAACCGCGATTTCAATATTAAATCCATCACAGGATCTAACAAAGGCGTTTGACCAACTTTCCGTTAAACCGCGATTTTAACATTAAATCCATCAAAGGATCTAACAAAGGCGTTTGACCAACTTTCCGTTAAACCGCGATTTTAATATTAAATCCATCACAGGATGTAACAAAGGCGTTTGACCAACTTTCCGTTAAACCCATTAAACCGCGATTTCAATATTAAATCCATCACAGGATCTAACAAAAGCGTTTGACCAACTTTCCATCAAAACGTTATTTCAAAACATACGCTCAACTAAAAGTAACAAAGTCCAATTAAAACACATCAGAGGTTAATTAGTCAGACGGGAATCATCAGTGCCGACTCTTGGCCACGATTGGCGTAACAGTTTCGCTGACCAGTCGTGTGCAAGGCCAGTGACCTCTGCGGTCCTAAACGGTTTCTGTCGGCTTGCCTTTAATCGGCCATTTGCCTATGCGCTCACTCGCCAATTTCAATCTCCCAACACCAAGACCATTAGACCACCTCATCCTCATCCCCTCTCCCATTTCGTCCACTTCCAACTCACGTCCAGTTTCTCTCTGTGGTTCTCCGCGTAGATCAATCTCTGTTGTCCGTGAGTGCCCCCCGACCCCCGACGGCCGAGAGAGAGACGTGTAAAAGACTGAAGCGGACCTCGGAGGAACGTCAGTGAGACACGATCCTGTGCACCGTTAACAGCAAACAACAACAACAACAGCGACTGACAATGAGATTCGCCGAGATGAGTTTGAATTCACCGTCGCTCAATGGAAGTGGACTCACGGTAAGTGATCTTCTTAGCTTTTATCCTTTTTCTTTTTGACAAATCGCAGAGACCCTCCACGATGGATACAACACGACGATAACGTGCCTCAATCAATTCATCCTGAAAAAGGAATACAACTAAAAAATATAATTTTTACTACACACTTTTTACTAATATTTTTTAATCGATCTTTATTGTTACTCCAGCATAAGATCGCCTGAATATTTATTCTCGTATTAAAGTAATTGTGTCTAAGAAGGACTTCAAAGATCATTAGAGATCAACTGCGCTCATATATTCTTCGATTTTAATATTGTAATTTTTTATTCGCAATTGTTACGCAAGAATTTCTAATTACAGATTTTTTAAAAACATTTATTCTTGACATCATATTTAATTTTAAATAGCTAGTCTTCAATATTGATCATTCAATCAAATATTACTTACGAACGAAGCATTTGATTGCATAGAGCATAAAGAACAATTTCTGAGAAATCGATAATTGATTAAAATTTTCTATTAACTCTTTTGAAGTTATTTCACTGCGTTTCTCAATATTGAAGATACCTCATGAAAATGTAGTGATCTCTTAATAATCAAATATTACTAACGAACTATTTTTGAAGAATTTGACTGCACGGTTAAACATCAAATTTTGAATATTCGGAAAATCTCAATTTAAGATCAGAAATTGCCGAAAAAGAAACACAAATCATAATTTACCACAAAAAGATGGGGAAGTTAATTTCGCCCATCTCGGATAAATATTAGTTCTGTCTGGTCGAGTACATGTTTTATAATTTTTCTCCACAACAAGGATAAAGCTAAAAGAAAAAAATATTCACTAAGATACTTGAATAAATGATTTGGAAAATTGCAACACGACACAGTCGATTGCACAAAAGATTGGAAACTTTACGCTCCAATTACAAATTTGCCATAAACAATATTTATAAAAAAAAACGATGTTTAGCTTAAAATTGTTGAGGCAACCACGGAAGAGCACTCCTCTGTTATTATCACAAAATCATGAAACCATTCAGATAGCAAAAGCAACCCCCGAATTGAGCTTCCCCGGCAAACGCACGCAACGGCAGAATTTCGGGAAAGCCTTCGACAAAGTGACAAGTGATAACGAGACCATTAAAATTGCAGTCACTGGTTTACAAGTTGCAATAATTCCAACTGCAAACCACTCGACTAAAGTGAATCATATAATTCTGGAATATACTACAATGAACTTGGATAATGCAGATTCAAAATTTCGAATCTAGCATCGAATATAAAAAAATTGGACATCGCAAAGACACGATGCATTAAGAAAATAAACAGGGCATAAAATCTAGGTCGAAACAAAATGCATACTTGTCTACCCGTAAATCAAAACTAGATTATCGTATTTTCTTCACCAAAAAAACAACAAATCCAACTAAACAATGTGAAACGATTAACGTTTTTGGATTTTTCAATGTGAAACGAGTCAAGCGACACAAATGTGGTCAGTGTTGATCTGGTCAGTCGACACTGAAAAAATTAAAGGTCAACGTTCCAACGATCAGAATTCCACTTCTATATTATCATCTTTGGGTGGTGGTACGAATAAAATAAATTTTATTTGTTAAAATTAGATTTGACATGAATTTTCTTCTGATAAATAATGAACCAAAAACATTCTGTGAAAAATGAAGGCACCTAAGAGTTCAAAACGCGCGTCCTAATATTAAAAAAATTAAATTCGTAGATTACAGGAACAATAAGAGAGACTTAACGAGTACTACGTCCGGATATTTCGAGTTGAACCTCATTATTTATGTCTTTTTGGGCGTTCCAGATGCTGGTGTTGGCCGTACTGTGGGCCACCATGTTCTCGTCCGTCCAAGCCACCATCCTGGGCCAGCGTTATGGCGGCCCAGTCCGTCGACCACCGCCCCCCTCCTCCTCCCACTTCTCCTTCCTCCGACCGAACGCCTTCCAGCACGGATCAGGCAACCCCGTCTCCATTCCCTCGCCCACCCACGCCTACCCCATCTTCGCTCGACCCCCGCAACAGCAACAACAGCAGCAGCAACAGCAGTACCAAGCTCAGGTAAAATAAATAAAAACCGTCAGATGTTACTTCCTCTCCTCCTCCTGTCCCCATTCCAAATCAGTCCGACAATAATAACCCCTTCCTCTCTCACCCAACCAGCCACCTAGCCACGCGTTCCACACGCTAGCCCAACAGCTGCACAACCATCAGATCCGTCTGCCCAACCATCATCCGATCCAGCAACAGCAACAACAGCAGCAGCAGCAGTACAGCGCACCGCCCACCAATGGATTCCAACCCATGGTCGGTCCCCAGCAGAACCAGCCACGCCCGGTGTCCCGACCCCAGCACCACCACCAACAGCAATCCATCTACTATGGCCAGCCCCAGCACCAGCAACAAAGCTATAATCAGCAGAACATCCAATACCAGACTCCATCCAACGCCATCTACGGTCAGCCGGCCCAGTACCAATCGGCCAGTTACTATCAGCCCCAGTCGTCCGCCAGCTCAACCAACTACCAGGTCGCCGCCTCTTCCAGCTATTACCCCCAGCAGCCGCAGCCACCCAGCAGTCAGCCAGCATCGTTCGCGGCGCAGTCGCAGAACCTACAGACGGCGGCCACGGCCACCCACTTCCACTACAACAAGCTGAACAATGACGCGGCCACCGGCACCTACGAGCCCTGCACGTCCAACCACTGGCAACCCATCTTGGGTGCCGGATCATCGGTGACCCCGGCCGTGGTGCCGCCAGCGCAGACCAACTCGTTCTTCGGTTCCAGCAGACCAGTGTCGACCGGAGCCAGCTACAACCCATCTTTCTTCCGCTACCAACCAGAATCGTCCAACAACAAGGTGAATTAAATGCACGAAATTAATTGAAATTTGGAATCGTATCCCTCTGCCAATTGGCCACACCGGTGCCCCACTTTAGAGTATCACAACGCACCACTAATTTGATAAACTGTGCATTTCTTAGGTGGTAGTCCTGTCTCACGATGTCCTCAAGACCTTGCTGTCCAACTCTAAGACCACATCGTCACACGTCAGCCAGTCCGATGCCAGCGGCACCAAGGGATTTGTCGACAATGTGGTGTCGTCCAGCTTCGTGAATCCGACCATCGTGCCCAGCAACAGCATCACCAAAGTGTCGCCAAAGGGAGAAGATCAGCAGCCATCCGTCAAACTCGTAGGTTACATCGGACCAGCCAGTCAAAAGACACCCACCGGATACATGCAGGTATAGCACTTCAAACCTATTCGATTCACCACTCGCATTTTTCCTTTCGTTCATGAACACGTATTTTGTAACCGACAAGTTTCCGACATTCGCTTTCCAGATTCCCATTAGCAAGCAATCACTGGTGAGCCTGAGTGGCTCCGCCCTCAAGAACTTCGATCTGGCCACCAACTCGAGCAACTACAGTCTGTTCACCATGAAATCAGTCAACGACATCCAGAGTCTGATGAGCGGCATCAAGTCGAGTGGCGGCAGCAGTCCGAGCGGTGACCAGGAGACGTCGGCCTCGCAGAACATTCCCATGGGCCTGGTGGTGTCCAACGAGCAGAAACAGCAACAGCAACTGGAGACCAGCCTCAAGAAGCTGGTGCAGGCCGACACCATGTTCTATCCGGTGAGCACGGGAGCAGCGGTCAGCAACGACGGCTCCAAGACGTCCGGTGGCGCGGCCAGCAACCCTTCGGTGCACATGGTGGGACACGTGCAGATAACCAGTCCGGACGTGTCCACGCATTTCAACAAGCGTCTGGACACGGAGGAAACGTTAATCGCAACGTCGTAGATTTCTATTTTTTGCGTGCGCTAGAAAATGACGTATTTTTAAAAAATTAAGCCGGCCCAATTGATGTGGGCTCGGCATAAAGGGAAACAAAAAATATGTAACGAGGGAGAATGGGGTGGAGAAGGCTGTGCAAAAATGTGAATGGTTTGTGACTGTTCACACCTCTCTCTCTCTCTAATATAGTCACAATACTTCTCTTGGGGATAAACGCTGTCGATCACTTTTATCCTCTTTTAACTCTTAGGCGAATATTTTAGGCCCGGTTGCGAGTCGTAATGTCTCTCATTTTATTAATTGTGTGACGAGTGTACTGCGAGTGTTTCCACAAACGTCGGACATAAACAACCTCAGGAATTCAAATTGGTGGCAGTCAGGATAGCTGTAATTTTAAAAGAAACATTTTTAGAAAAACACGCATATTCTTTCCATCATGGTCAAGGTATCTATAACGAGAAAAAAAATATGTATTTCTCGGAACTTGACCTCGCAAATAAGGATACCATTTCCCTATTCGCAATCAATTTTGAATTCCTGAAGGAGTTTGCGAGCGATGTTATTTTTTAAAATAAATATAAATCAGTCCAGAGATATTCTCTACACTGAGGCGTTGATGTTCTGAAGGTGTCAGTTCAAACTGGCCACGCTTGTCGTGACCAGTGGCACATGTAAATAGTTTTTTGTTTGTTTTTGTAATAAACTGTTTTAATGCTAACATCGTAGTTTTATTTTACGATATACGAGTAATCGTGATTTTTCTTCGAGGAAATTTATTTGTACAGCATTTTGAAACGTTTTCTTAGACAATATGCTGTGTGAAGATGGCGTTTTACAAATACATCGTCAAACTGGCCTTGGGTGACCTCTTTTAACCCTTTAAGCGTGGAGGACGAGATATTTCGTCCACGTGATTAATAAATATAAATTACCGGGACCATAAGAGTGAGACTTCTGAGAAGGGAAACATTGGAGAGATTTTATCTGCAAGACCACCAGAGGTGGGAAACGACTACACACACAAGAGTGAGACACGGGCCCTTGAAAAAGGATAATTTACAAACTTAATAAAACGTCAGATTTTTTAAGGCTGTTTCCGGTCGTATCCGTAATGAATCTCGCTGGTCGGGTGGCTGCCCCAGATGTCACTGATGTTGAAGCACAGCATTGGCTAATGTCCGGGTCTCGTCGTCCTCGTTGGAGATGGACAGTCGAAGCAGTCGCTCGTAAGATCCGGCGTAGTGCCCGGGCTCCGATGGCAGTGCAGGGAGACTGTCGTTCGTCGGCAGCCGCAGCAGAGCCAGCAAGGTGATGGCCAGGCGGCGTTCGGCCGGATCGGGGCGTCCCAGGAGGTCGGCCAGGCTGTCATCTGACAGGTGGAGTCGAATGTGGTCTCCCAGGGCGGCGGCACCGTAAACGGCGACAGCGTTGCACAGACAGGTTAAACACTAAGGGATGAGAAAGGAAAAAAAATCTGATTAATCATCTGATGACTCAATAGGACAACCAGATATTCCATTCCCATACTTAATCAAAGAAATGTCTAATAGACAAATCAGTTAGATCAAAAATGATTTATTTGTTTTGCCAGATGATACTGCCGAGCCACAGTCAGTAATTGAGCATACCTGCAAGGTGATTCCCGGTAGAGGACAGACTGGATTGACCAGCATTTGCACAACATCGGCCACCAAGCCGTTCTCTCTCACGTAACAGTCAAGCAGCCAGGGGAAATGAGCGGCTGAAAATAAAAAATTAGATAACAAAACTCAAATCAACTGCAGCAAATAGCAGACACTTATAGCAGCACCACAGGATCGAAGTCCGGGACCATCAGAAGATTGACTTTCAATCAAATAAAGTGCAAGTTATTTACACGCCACCTTAGTTTCACTAATATTTCACACAGACTTTGTGAGGCAAGATCAAGTCATCAAGGGGAAATGTCACCAGTGGACCATCCACCGACTCACCTGTCATGTTTCCCAGCAGCCAGAGCGTTTCCTGCTGCAGGTGCGGGTAGTTGCAGCGCAACAAGCGTGGAACCAGTGTGGCTGCCGTCCGCCAACAGTCGGACACCGGATCCATGTCCGCATCCGCACATGCGCCGGCCAACGTCCGCACAAGAAGTGTGACTATCTATGGAAATAGAATTCAAGAAAGGAACTTGACACTTTAATGAACGGTTTTATTTGCGGCTGGACACTGATTTAAATGGCGTTGCAGTCTCCATTGGTCAATGTGGCTGCATCGGTTGTTCGTTAATTACTAACTCACGAACCGGACTTTGAACCTAGAATCTTAAAACACATTCAGCCAATTCTGGGTTGGATGTTTTCTAATTTTCTAATTATTCCATTCAGGCGGGAATTCGAACCTTCAGTCGAACTTCGTACCAACCCATCAGCCGCGGTTGGTGAACAGATACAGTAAAGACAATAAAAAATAAGAAACGAAAGTTTTAACTCAAAGGGTTCTTGTAAAACTCGTTGTAAATGTCGTCTTGTTAACAGATACTTCTGGTGCAGCGGTCCCGTTTTCGATTTCTGGCGAGGACTCTGGTTTAGACGATTCCCAAAGAAAGGGAATAGGAGCCGATGGAAGACGAAAAATGATGGGAATTGCAGGACTACAATTAGAAACTCGGCAACGAAGATAGTTTAAACGGAAAATTTAAAGCATCTTCTCGAAAATAAATTAAGAAAATGAAGATTTGCGAAACACAACGACAGACGCATGAACTCGCCCAAGACTTTCGTCAATACCCAAGAAATTAAAACTAGTCAGTTGAATTCGAAATGGTGTGCTACTGCATATATATAACACAAGTAAATCCGAAAACGGGGCTGGAAAGTGGAAGAGGGCGCGTTTAAACTTTAAAACAGGGTAGATCACTGGTCAAGCGCGTCGGAAAGCCTTGCCTTGAAAAATCACAAGTCTTGGGTGAGTTGTGTTTCGCAAATCTTCATTTTCTTAACTTATCTTCGAGAAGATGTTTTAAATTTTACGTTTAAACTATCTTCGTTGCCAAGTTCTAATTGTAGTCATGCAATTCCCATCATTTTAGTTCAACGATTCTCTTGATGATCGAGTTTTCATTTCACCACATTTAATTGAATAAAATTTCAAAGAAGCTACACAAAATAAACTGAATTAAATTCTGTAACAGAAAGCGGACTATTGCGTACTAGCTCTAATACAATAGATGAATCAAATTGCTGGAAACGTTCAACCTACCCTAGCATGTCTCTCTTCAAATGCGATGTGCTGTTCCGAAGTCAAGACGTAGATGTCTACAAGGTGGCGCAACGAATCAATGGCGCGTTCGACGCAGCCAGATTGAAGTAAAAAGACGGTAAACTCTGTCCTTTTCACAGGTAAAAGGGACAAATTAAAATGAATAAAAATTAGAAAAAAACATGTCGCAAATAAGACGACAATTTACAGGATTGGTCTAAAAAAATAACCGGAGAATTTTATTGAATTATTCTAAACTCTAGTTAATCTGAAACAATAAATCGAATGTCACATTCATCGGAACATTGGACGACTTTGAGAGCCTAACCTAGTGCTCAAGTAGAAGGCGGCGATGGATGCTTCCTCCAAAATGGCTTCTCCGGAGGCGTTTCCAATCAACAAAGGTAGACACTCGCCCAAACCAGAAGCCAGAATCTTACTACAAAAGCAGTAACAAAAAGTCTTGTTATGCAGCTGTCACCTTTTTCGCATAGATCTTTAAATGCACACATTTTATGTCATTACGGCTGTTCTGAGGAAGTTTGCCTTTCAACGATAACATGATCACATGGCATTCAAAGATATTTCTCTAGTCAAGTTGATTAATTGATGTTTCAACTATTACTACACGTTATATAGTTACGCAGATTTGTGCTCGTGAATAAACGAACCTCCAGTCGTCGTGCATGTGGCTCATATAGCGTACAAGTGCGAACGTCGCGGAATGCAGAATTGGATCTACATCGTTGCCAAAGTCAGCACTCTGCATGGTAAAATAATAATAAAGAAACACGAGATAAAGATAAGTTTCCATCAGAGATTGTAGTGGATTGTTGCGATAATTTCGCTTGAAACTTGAAAAATCATGCAGCCAGAAATCAGTTTTCAACGAAAATAATTTTAAATTGGGAATTTTTTTGAATTACGGAGTCCAGTTGAACATCCAACGAATCCCAACTGTTAGAGCTCCCTTGTTAGCACGTTTTGCCTCGTTTTTGTTTAATTTTTCAGATTTCAATTGATCGTCTCGCTTTTTTTCAAAACAGATGCAAATTTATTTGTAGTAGATTTCACGTTTTCAGATTATAATTGAGCTGTATTATATTGATCATTTAATTGAAATTTTGTACGACTTGCTTCGGTCAAATAGCCGCACCGGTGACAGACTTCAGATTCCTGCATTGAAATGTATGATTACAGTACCTTGGAACTTCTGCAATGAAGCCGAATGATCCCCAGCACCATCTGAACAAAATTCTGAGCCTTCAAAGATCTGCAGCACACCTGACAGTCGGCAGCGACATTGCCAAGAGCCCAAAGACAAAGCTCCTGTTAAAAAAAAGAGAACAGAGCCCTTGAACCAAACCCGGGGCAGGCTACGAGACGAATATGCATAAATGACATCACTGCTTAAGTAGGCGTCACCTTACTTTGAGCGGTAAACTGCTGCTACTAAGATACGTCATCAGATAGGGAACTGTGTCGCGAACTGCTCGCTTGATGATTCCATGTTCCTCCAGGAACAGGTTGACGAAGCACGCACCAGCTTCCAGCTGCAAATCGGCGTCATTGCCGGTGAAGGCTCCGATCAGCTTGCCCAGGGCGCCATCCACCCTACCAAGACAGACACGAGTCTAGTTTTTACATGCAAATTTTAGGAGATCGCGAATTACTCACTATATCTGTTAAAAGTATTTAATTTCGAACTCACTTTAGGAAAGTTTGAATAGACAGAGTTCCTTGGCCGAAAGTCCGCTTCAGTTGTGTTAGCAAGCGAAGATCGCCCTTGCTCTTTCTCCATTTATTCGATAATTCTTTCACCTAGTTGATTAGCGACATTGAAACTAAAAAATTTATATGTTCGAGTGAATTCCTAGAAAATCCTATTAAATGTTAAGGTATATTAAATGCAACACAACACAGATCAACAAACCTGATCTAACGTCAATTCCCGATTCTCCTCCTCCACCTCACTCAGGTGCAAACGTTTGTCGTTGAAGACGCATTTCCTATTGGATGACCGGTGTTCTGCAAAGAAAAAAAAATCACGTCATGTCAACTCGCTTTTCAGTGCGGCGATTCCAATCCGGCTGCGGGGGCAACAACTCGTGCGGAGCTCCACGGAATGATTACCAGATTCCAGTCATTCCGATAAACGAAGTCCAAAATTGATAGAACAAGAACAAATTACTCCACAAATTGTAATCGTACTTTCGAGGGATATCAATTTTGCGCAATTATCTCACCTTTCAGGTATTCTCTTCTTTTTTCACGAAACTGTTCACTTTTCGTATCAAAACTATCTACGTTCATTCTGTTTTAAAAATGCCTCACAAAAAATGAGAAATGGACAATCATAACAAAAAGTTTTGATGGTAATCGAAATACGGGTGCGTCAAATTTTATCCAAATTGCACCATCGAAGTCATGGAACAAAATTACTTTAAGATTTAACGCACTCACTTTTCGAGAAGCTTTGAAAATCTGATCAGGGAGCGGTCAAGGTTAAGTACTGCCATCTACCGGTGAATGGTGAAATCATTTAATGAATAAAATAAAGCATGATTTTACATTACAATAGAGAAGCCTCGTGTCCAGTGTTCATATAATTAATTGAAATTTGAAAGAAATTCTAGTTTAATCAAATAAATCATAAAATAATTAAATTTTATAAATAGCGTTGAATTTTAAATAATTAACAATAAGACGAAATATTAAAATCTCAAAGTAGAAAATGATAGAAAACCGATCATTCATTTAACGGCTATTCTATGAATCTGACATTTTGCACCATTGAAAAAATCCTAGCTTTGATTCGTTCGCATTGCTAAGGTTGACTCGTAACGAAACAGGGCGCGTTAAATTATCTGATGCTTCCACTTACTAAGCGCAATCATGGCAGATGGTACAGAGCCATGACACATGCAGCGATAAGTTTACTCGCCTCGGCTTGATCAGAATCTACGGTTATGTGTTACCGTTTCAAGATACAATGATTGTCGAAACTCGAAACAGAAAGAAATCAAAATGGCGCAAGAAACGAAGACTGGTATGCAGATGGATATAGTTCGCATTACTTTTAAGGAAATAATGGACATCGATAACCAAAGTGAGTAACGATAATAGATACACGGATTATTCATTCAATTGGCCAGCAAGTTTCGATTACTGACATGACATGAAAAGTGAATTTATTCGTTGTTTTCGTGTAGGCCTTCTACGTCGATTGGCCATGCCGTCACGCATGTTAGAATTTATTCGAGGTCTAGAAACTGAATCTATTGCAGTGACGCCTGGTAGAGCAAACAAAAATGGCATGATTTGAATTATAATGGGGCGCGTCGTCATTTTGGTGCCCTGCGCTCGTTTTTCTCTTATTAGTTAGTTTGTAATTATTAACGCTGTCAACTTCAAATCTGACACGATTAACTTGGTTTGTCAAAACGAAGCTAGTCTTTTTTGACATTATTGCAACATGAGGCCTGCGTAAACTCAGATTTCATCTTAATAAAACTTTGTATTTTCATGTTATGATTTTAGATGTAGATTTGAATTATCGCCGCGCCGTGGCGTTATGGCGTTTTACGTTGTTAAAGGATTACGTTGTGAAAGAGATCTCTAATGGAGTCGGATCTTAGATACTTATCCATTTACATTGTTAAAAAAGCGTGATCCATGTTTCTCTTCCGTTTCTGTAGAGTCCACGAGCAACGCCACCCTCGACCGGCATACGCCCGCCCGTGGCCCATCCACTGTCAGGACGCCTGGCAGCGGCAGGGGCAAGTCGTCTCCACGCCCAGACTTCGCTCGTCATGGCAGTTCGGCCCCCAGATTCGAGAACCGGAACAGGTCCACACTGGCTACCCAGCGAAATTCGAGCTTCGACGAACCAATTTCCGGCGACCGCAACCATCCGAGTGACGCCGGTCCATCTATCGCTAAGGCCGCCATTGACTCCGGTGGTGGCAGCGTTGGCGTCCGTCCACAGGCGGATCAGCCACAGGAGAGTCGTCCAGCATCAGCTGCCTCGACGCGGCCAGACGGCAAGACAATCAAACGGCCAGACATGGCCGTCTACCGTCCAAAGAAGGTGCTGGAGATGGAGGCCCAGATGCGGGCCGTGCAGCTCCAGTCAGAACAGAAAGATGATTCGACGCGATCTGGAAAGCTCGAGCCGCTGGCTGACCATACTTCGCCAACGAGCTGTGCCCAACGTAACCGCAATGAGAAGGCGACCAGCATCCATGTGAAGACTGGTCCTGCTATTTCACCCATGTCTCATTCGGCTGGAAATGTCGCCAAAATACCCTTGTCACCATCTCCAGATGTGCCGAATGCTTCGGTGGCAACCAGCATCCGTGTGAAGACTGGTCCTGCTAATTCACCCATGTCTCATTCGGCTGGAAATGTCGCCAAAATACCCTCGTCACCATCTCCAGACGAGCCGAATTTTTCGGTGGCAACCCCACCGCCCACCACAGTGGCCCCCATCATGTCAGACAATGGTGGTCGCACTAATTCAGATGCTGCTAGAATGGTCTTCCAACGAGATCAACTGCCCTTCAAGGGACGTGGCCGACCAGGCACGGAATGGACACTAACCACCGTTGGAGCTAATCAAGCACCGAAACCAGTTGCCTACCAGCCTTTTGTCCGCACCCAATTCGACGGCGCCGAAATGTACAATTATGGCACTCCACCTCCAAAAACTCATGTTTATGGGAGTATGGTGACCCCAAATGCAATTAAACCTATTGACACCCAAGTCTTCGCCAACCAGTCGTTTGGAAATCAGTCCTTCGCCACTAGCGGGCAATCAACGACTACGCCACAGATCGTTCGGTCACTGACCCTGCCGGTCGCTTTTCCCCAGCAGGGTGGCCACCCGATGTCCAGTCCAGTCCAACTGGTCGGCGAGGACCAAAATCGGGCGTCGGCCCTCACGAACATTATCGCCACACCGGAGCCAGTTCAGTCGGCTCCGGTCAGTGAGTCATCTGGCATCGCACTCACTAAGATCCAGTCCCCCGACGCCCAGCAGCAAGCAGCTGCCCCGGTGCGCCGGATCGTGGACTGGAGCGCGGAGGTGGCATCCAGTGAGTCTTCTGCAGATTCGGAAAACGATGACTACCACATCCAGTCACATTCGAGTGTGGCCGAAGTGGTCATGCGAAAAGAAGCCCATGTACCCGTAACTCCGTCTCCTCCGCTGCAACAACAGCAGCGGTTCGCCAATCAGCGATCCGAGCCACGGAATCGTTCGGCTGGACGCGGCCACGGAGGTGCTGGTCCCCGTTTATCCGCCTCAATGACCTCGGACAATCGTGGTGGTGGCGGTGGTAGCAGCCGGTCAATGAAGACGCCTCCGCCTCGTTCGTCTTCCATTGTCTCCAGCAATGAGGACAGCGACAAAAAGAAATACAAAAGAGAAAGAAGAAAGACCAAAAAACCAGAGCGGAATAGACGGAATTCCGTCGAAGGATTTCAGGGTGGGGACTCTGCGGGCGGTGGTGGCGTATCGTCGCAGCAGCATCGATCTCAAAATGACAGTGGCAGTGGTGTGATCCACAATGAGGGTTGTGATGGTCCAACAGAATCACAGCACGGTGGAATGGCATTGAAGAAGGTAAACGACCGACGAAATAAAGCCCGACGTCATGTTAGTGGTGGTGGCAAGGGAGCTACTGGAACTGGCGTACTGTATGGCGGGGGAAGTGAAGGCGGGGTTACTGATATTGGAAGTGTGGGTCAAGGTACCGGCTATGCCAGACGAGATGTCGTAGTTTATCCTGGAAGTAATGTTGACAAAGGATCCCGACGAGATTCTGAGGAGCGTGCTGGGAAAGATAGTGGTCGAGATTTCGAAGGCGGCGCCAGACGGGATGCCGGATACGATTCCAGCGATCGTAGTGGACGAATTGTCGTGGGCGATTCGGGAGGAGCCAGAAGAGGCGCCGGACGAAATCGTGGCGGAATAGTCTGGAGAGATACTGGAAAGGATGCTGAGGTACCTGGCGGAAGAGGCGGCCGACGTGACACGACTCCGCCACGGGTCACCTCACCGGAGCAGTCGCCGCGCGGGCCAGTCAACACCTCCTCGACCCGGGGCGGTGGCCTCATTCCGATGTCACGGCTGCAGGAGCCAGGTGCGATGGCTGGACCGCGTGTCGGCAGCCAACCCCACGCGCACCACCACTCGGATCCGACGGTCTTGCAGGAGCGGCCGCTGTGTGTGGTGCCGCCCTCCATGGAGCAGCTCCACTCGTCCGATCAGGCGTCCAAGCGGTACTACCAGTCGGGACAGTATCCGGATGGGCCGGCACTCGGCTGTGGCCCACGAGGTGCCGCCCAGCATCAACGGATGGGGTCGGGCAGTGGCCAGTCGTACGGCGACAATCCGTCCGAGGTTAATGCCTTGTACGCACCGGTCGGACCGTGGGTCGAGAACTACTACAGCTATTATCCAGATATGGAGGCCGCTGGTGGAGCTAAGGGTGCATCGGCACCACTGGAGATGCAAAGGTCGGTAGGAAGAGTTCAGTCAGCTGGTTGACGATGTTAGGTGTTCCATTGTGCTTGTGATAGCGCCGAACGAATGGGTACCAATAATAATAATTAATATTTAATTTAGTCGAATTAAAAATTGAAATTGTGAAATACAGTTTCGTATAATAAATAACAAGCTGTGCCCTGGACAGTTTGCTATTTATTATGTATGCTCAAGGCGTCCTATTCTCATTATGTTTTAAACAGTTTCGTAGTTGCAGAGATAGTCGTCGAAATGCTAAATACATTTTTTCAACCGATTCAACTGAAATATTATTTCAGTGTTATTATATTAACTCAAACACCAAACAATAAAAATAAATCGTCCTACAAAATTCCATTATAGAATTGGAAATTATTTGTAAAGTTGGATCAGTGGTCTTTGATAATAAATCACACGCTTGCTAACCTGTACTATGGTCTTTCGGACGTAGTTAATAAAAATTACATGCTTTTGTCTTTTTGCGCACTTGTCTAGTAGCCAACGTGAAGGATTGAAGATGACAGCCACCGAAAAGAATGTTCGCGAGGCAATTGATTTGGAAGGCGAGCTGAACACTCTTCTCATTCAGCCGTACAGCTCAGGCAACTTGCAGAAACTGGATCAGTGCCGGTAATAAACTGAAATAAAACTGTTATCTCTTTATAAAAAAAAAAGTCCGGTAATCATAAAGTGCTGTAAGCGCCTTGTTTATCATGTGCACGGGGAACAGTGAGAACAGCTATTACTTTTGAACTTATTCTTCCTTCGAGGTCGTTCAGTTCAAACTTTGTTCACGAACGTTTAACATCTACGAAATAAATTGTATAAAAAACAAAATTGAAGAAATGGACTCGCTTCAAATGAGACGTTATTGTTTATCTGTTTCCCCAGATGGAAAATCCAGTTGCGCTACGAGAACACCATCCTGTCCAACCTGGAGTTCAGCACCAAGCATAATATCGAGCAGGTCCTGTGGAAGGCCGCATTCTACCAAGTGATCGAGTGTTTCCGCTGTCAGATGGCCGAAAATCCATCAATCAAGGAAGACGTTCGGCAGGCGCTGATCCGCCTCATCGACGAGGTAGGGGGTCGTGTAGATCAAGTTAGCGACTGACTGTGGCTCGGCGGTCCCGGGTTCGATTCCCGGCGCGGGCTCTCAAAAATTTCGATCCCGGGGTACTGGACGTGCCCCTCGCATAGTGCCTAAGCACAATGAGTGGTACAGAACGCCTGTAGTGCGGTTGACTAAAATGTTTGGATTGAGAATGTGTTCGTGCTCTTTGAGAGACGCCCCTGCTGTGACTTACAGTGTTACATCAATGAAAATGGTGTTGACATTTTTAATTTCTATCCCAGCTGTTGCATCTGTCCAATTGTTGTGTACCTAATCGTGTGTTTCCGGTCATTTAGGGTTCCGTGTTCTATGAGAACTTGCTGGAGCGGCTGCAGGAGCGCTTCGAGTTCAGCCTGAACGACTTCTTGGACTCGAACGCTGTGCGCGACCTGTCGCTCTCCAAGTCGGTCAAGCTGGCACTGGTCAGTGCCCAGAAGACCACAATCTGTCTTGGCGACCTGGCCCGCTATCGCGAGCTGGCCTGCGACAGCGCCCAGTACGGCAAGGCAAGGAGGTGAGCACATTTGGCGTGAACTATCTGATTCTGTTATTGGGTGTGTCTGCTCTCCGTGGACTGAGGCGCCGAATAATGAAAAATCATGTCGTTGTAAGCGCTGTTCCACTAAATGGCGTCCGAAAGACGAACACTGTGTTTTAATCTAGATTATAACGAGTTGTTTGTGGTTTTTTTCAGCTGGTACTTGAAAGCTCAGCAGCTCGCTCCAAAAAATGGCAGACCGTACAACCAACTCGCCATTTTGGCTGTCTACGCGGTAAGTGCGCTTTATTTTATTTATTTCGTTTTTCTTTTCAACGTTTGGTTTTATTTAGATCAAAACAAATTAGAATCAGTACATAGGGCACTATCTCCAAACACGAATTTTATGAGCCTCCACATTGCTGATAGCAATATTTGGAAGCTCATCGAAACTTGGATTTCAAAAATCTATATTTGTCAATAACGCTGGTCATGTAATTAAAAAAATTAACATACAGAGGTCGTCATATGATCAAGAACAAAGGATAAATCGCAACATGCAAACTGAAGTCCTATCGGAAAATATTTTCTTAAGTCAAACCCATCTGCCCCTCTTAGCACAACTTATCTTAGCACAACATGTCTCACACCTTTTGTTACTCTGTGTTGGCACAAAGATGAGTATTTTTCAAGTAAACTTTGAGAATTTGGTTTTTAAATGCATATTCCAACACTCATGAGACAAATTGCACAATAGTGAACTCACTTATACTTTTATACAATGCAATAGACCCCATCTGTAAATGTCTCGCCTTTTCTTCGCAATAAACAGGGCGTATAATTGTATTTTGCAATTTTTGTATCATCCTCTGACTCCAAATGAAGTTCGGCAGTTTTGTCTTGCCATTGCAAGTCGTGTTTGAAAATATTGGTGTGTGTCTTCCGAGCTTCTTAACCTGCGCGATATTTCGATAAAATCAACAATTTCATATTCCGGATTGCGAATCCTGTTATCAATTTTCAAAATTATTATATATTTAAATTTTAAGATGCGTGATTTAAATTTTAAGATGCGAGGAAAAGTAGGAAACTAACTTTCTGAGTGGCAGCGTACCTTGGTACCTGAGGTCCCACCATTGAAGGATGGCTGGAATGTTGGAGTTGAGAGTGAGAGAGGAAAGTGAGCTGTCATCATTGGTGCTCCGGTAATGGTTTTATTATTGAATGCCGATGGCCAGATGCGTGCGAATGTGATTAATACTTAGCCGTACCGGATTTGTATGGACACTAAACTGCCTTTCAACAACAACAAATTTATTGTTCTCTGAACGAACGCACAAATGAGGAAATGCGAACTTGAAATAATGAAGAAATGCTCAAATATTCCAACCCCAAGTTCTATAGTTCCAAAGTTCCATATTTATGCCCAAATTTCTAGACGCTTCTCCAATAATGAAATTAAAAACTAACTCGACCGTTAAATTGTTCTGATATTTCATTTTGTCCATGGAATTGACCAGTTTGGCGAACTGCACTTCTCAATTTGCCATTTTTAAAAATTTAATATATTATTTGCACGGTCAGAACTATTCGTAGTGGATCGACCAAACAATTTTTTAGTTTTTGGCCAACGCACCCTCAAGTACTGTACTTTATTTCAATTGGAACTGGCAGGTGAAAATCGGGAGAAAAACCTCTAAAACCGGCTCCCCGTAATGACTAATGATCATTGGCCGACATCACTTTTGTGGCCAGCAGCGAGACTCGAAAATGAATATACCTTAGAAATAATTTCGCACCACGACCGAGGAAACCTTTTTTTATCTATCCCTTCTTGCCCCCCACGACCCCTACACTGGCCGGGCTGAAAAGTGTATATGCAGAAGTATATCCTCCTCAGACTTGGCGATTTTTTTTTAGCAAATCGCCAATTTGTTGTGCAGACTGTAACTGCAGAATCTGAAGCTTAAATTAATAATGCGTTAACCTCTGGCTCACGAATAACCACTTTGCCAAACTAGTCACCTGGCAAACCAAACCAAGATGGACAATTTACACGTTTTGACGTTTCTCCGAAATCTCATCTGAATAACTCATTTTTAATCAAAATTATTTAAATAAATTCACATATTTTTAAACCGGAAGATTCACTGGTTCTAACTGTGCAAAGCACATAAAGATTGCACAAATACAAGTACGACTCGTCGTAGCCCAGTTGGTTTAGCGACTGGCTGTGGTTTCGGCGGTCCCGGGTTCGATTCCCGGCGCGGG